>JABCKT010000566.1:0-10892 GCA_018858115.1 Tephrocybe rancida | reverse complement strand
TTGCGCGTCGGGGCCGCCCGCGGCGAGGGTGGTTCCGTGGGGGGGCGGGCGGGGGGGGGGGGGGGGGGGGGGGGGGGGGGGGGGGGGGGTGTTTCAGTGGGCATGAGTATACAATGTATACTGGCACTGACTGGTGCCATCCTGCCATTTCCATTCCTGCTACATGTCCATGCCATAGCTATTGTTTGCAGCGGACTCTTCATTAGAAAGTAAGGTGTTTGTGAGCAGATGCAATTGTGGGGGCATCCAGTGCAATGTTCCTTATTATTATATGTTGTTTGCAATGTACTGTATCTACGCGCATCCCTCTTACCATTTTCTACATGGGTTTGCTTCGATTTAAGTCCTACATCCCCGTTAGAATGGTGATATTATATATTTAGTTCATGCTTACCTTGGGACACATCAACTTTGGGCCAATGTTGGTTGTCTTGGTTACATATTGTTGGCCTTGATGCTACAACACAGTAAACAGCAACAAAAGGGACAGGATGGTCAGCATAATGAACAACTCTGATAATATAAGACCCACTGGGCTTGTGGTGTCTGTTTTTTTGGGGCTTGCTGGCTTCCCCATCCAGCCTCTCTACAACAGTAACTCTCCTATTCTTTTTTGGGGGGGCGTCTTCCTCGTCTGCAGCAGCGTGTTTTCTCTTACAGTTTTTAGCATTGCTTGGGTTGATAGTGCTATCGTTAACGCCTGTGCCTGTAGCTGGTATAAGCCATTGACTCGTGCGCAGCACATGTGTATGCTTACTGTCTCCTATTGACTGCTTTGATCTCTTCCCTGCAGTTTTCCCAGCAACCTTTTTCTTGCCTTCATCTGTGTATATTGTATCAGGAGGGATCAGAGAGAGTTAATGGAGATGGCTTACCTGACAGTCTTCCATCTCTGTTGGGCTTCCTCAACCCATGGCTCCTAATTTCTGCTGCTGTGGATCCGTGGGATGCAGGGGTCTTTCCTTTCGCCACTAGGAATGGGATGTGTCCCGCAACAGCACAGTAGAACTGTTCCCAAGATGTGTATGCCTGAGATCGTGCTGTTCTTCACCACAAAACAACTGATAACGGTCCCCAGCAGATCCCAGCTGCATCGGCTAATGTCGCAGGTGCAGGCGCTGATAACCCCAGCACTGCAGGTAATGGGCCCCACACCAGTTTGTCTCAGCATGGTACGACAGGTGGTGGAGACCTTGACGCCTCACAAGCCAACAACAAGACCCTGCCTCGTGACACAGGAGAGATGCCTGCCAGCGCCCAGAGTGGAGAAAGCACGACCCCCAACACCCAAGGGCAAGTGCCCCACTTAATCCTTCCTCAATACAACCCTGGTCCGCAGCCCACAGGAGGGAATGCTAGTGATAGCATTGACAAGACGGTCCTTGATAAAGGTGGAGAGCAACAAGGAGGCACTGCCACTTCCACAGATATGTTGGTCGATGGGGGAGCATCTGGCGGCCAGAGCAGGGACAATGCTGTGGAAGAACAGCCACAAGGTGAAGGTAGAATATCCACGGATGTGTCTGTCGATAAACGATGGAGTATTGTGGAGTGATGCTCCGAGTCACAGTGGCACAGCAGGATTGCAGGAGAGAGCAGACAGAGGGAGAGATCAGCAGTGTTTGTACATGTTTGGCAGCAGCTTTGAGGTAGACATATCGGGACTTGTGCAGTAGACGGAATCATCATCATCAATTTGTGCCAATGCGTTCGCTGTCGAGCATCACAGGTCGCTGCGTGTGCTACTCCAGGTCCAGCCACTCCAACTGGTGACAACAGCATGATTTGAACTCTCAACAACTACCTCCAACTGAATTTCCATCCGACTTCTGAATCCTGAACACCGAAACTGGCACACCTGGCAAACACAGACCCCACAGACAACACCGGATACTGGACCACACTGGCACCCTGTCGTAGAGCCGCCAGCATAGCCAGAGATCCCCTCACAGGACACTTTCTCCCAACCGTAACAGCACCACTATTTCTAAACCCTATCACACCATCACCACCCAATTCATCCCCAGCGTTCTCAGATCTTGCATCCTTATCATTCCTCACCGCATCCTGGAGGCAGTCATTATTGACCCTATCAGAGTCTGCAACGCTATATAGCTCACACACAGGATATTCAACTTTGGATTCATCAGACCCACAGACACCACAGACACCACCTACTCCCCCAGTAATGCCAGCTCCCCACCACATCCAACGCTTTAACATGGAGCAGCTGAACGTCACCTCATTCCATGGGGGTGACGAACAAGAGAACAAAAACCCGTGTGACTTCATCAATTCCATCAAACACTATTTCATGGATTGAGACCCACCCTTCAACAACACCAACAAAGTGGGCGACTTGACACTATGACTGAAAGATGGTAGCCCAGCAGCAGAATGGCTTCATGAACTAGACGACAACAATAAGGACACGTGGGCCAATGAACTAGTGGCTTTCAATGAGCGCTGGCCGCAAATCCGAGCAACCACAAAAACAAAGGGTGAGAAGCAGGAAGAGTTGGAGAAGGCGAGAATTGGAGAAGCAGACCTAGGGAAGAAGATTAAGGTCAACGGGGTGGAGACTTGGACACATGTGGCATGGGCGGACTGAATGCAGCGATTGGCGAAAGCAATACCAGATGAAGGCAGCCTGCTTGTCAAATCAGCATGCGACAACATGGCACCATCGCTTAGAGCACTGGTACCACACACCAACAACATATGGCCAACATTTACGAAAGCAGTCTGGGAGGTGTCGGTCATTGAATTGCAGGAAAAGATGAAGGATAGGGAGGAACTAGAGTTGCTCAAAAGACGAGGGCCCCAACCACCACCAACACCATCAAAAGCACTGGCCACTACACTAAGCAAGGTTCAGCTCGGGCCACCCCTACCCCCTCCAAACTTCATACAGGCAAAAGGACCTACAACATTATCAGCACCAAAGTATCACACAGATTAGGAGAAATGGGTCATTATAGAGCGGCTACCACCACCACCCCCCAGCACTGATGCCAACCATGTGGTATACCAGTGTTCGCTCATGCAGTGGCATGCAACACACCCCAAGGCCACAAGCGCCATGGAAGACCGTCCATACCCGCTCACACCAGGCACAGCACCGCTAGGTTCAGGCAAGTGCACCAATTGCGGGATGATGGGGCATGCATGGCACACATGCACCTCACCCCACAAACTCCCTGCGTACGAAATCGGCTGGAGAAGGAAGGTCAACTCAATCAAGAACGCAGCCACTACAGCCACCACAGGCGTCAACCTCATCATCACCGACAACACACAACCAACGACACTAACAGCCGAGGAGTCCCAAGAGTGGTTGGCAGGATTTTCCGCAGCACAAGGCCAGGGAAAAGCGGAAGGGTTGTCCGGCTAGACGCCAAATGGATGACCCGAATCACAACTACACCAAACGGAGCCCTGGTCCTCGGGCGTGAGCAGGCATCACATGAGGACTCAACACCAGCCCTTGCAGACTCAGTTCAAGAACGCAATACCGATATTATTGTACACGCTGACAGCATACAATACACTACTATTGATCTGTACGAATTTCGAGCTGAATCTGAAGGAACAATGGAGAAAGAGACAACACCTTTCTACCACTGAGTGAAAATCCATGGACTGAAAGGAGAAATCGTGAGAGTGTGGGGCCACTTCGACGATGGAGCACTGGTAGATGCGATGTCAACAATCATGTGGGATAAAGTTGGACATCGACTAACCCCTCTAAGCACATCCACGAGACAGCTACACATGGCAAACAGGTCTATTGTGATACCAGCAGGGTGTTGGAAGGGCACAGTCGAACTCGACAGCATAATAGTGCAAGCCACATTTGAGGTGTTCGACAGTGGGGGGGGCTGGGACTTCCTACTGGGAAAGAGGCTGAAAACCACGTTTGGAGCAGTTCACAACTACACGGCAGACCTGGTGCGCATCCAAGCCAATGGCAAAGAAACGGTCCTCAGGAACCAGTACGAGATGATGAGGGGATTACCACAAGCTCGCCCCCATGCAGGGCAGGAGGAGCATGGAGCAGAGACACATATTGAAGAAGTGGGGGATGAGGAATAATCCCCCTCAAGGGAAGTCTCACCGACTCTCAATGAGACAAGGGAGAACAACACTGACCCAGCCGTACCAGAAGCACAACCCCAGGCCAACAAGACAGTTGGAACAAACACGATGCAAGAAACATGGAACAGAGAGTTGTGTGAGGAAAACATGGGGGATGTGGAACAATCCCCCTCGAGGGAAGTTTCAGTGACTTTCAACGAGCCACACCGACACAGCACTGACACAGACACGCCAGGCAACGCGCAGCCAGAACCCAATGCAATGGACAATAGCGTACTGAGCCGGAGCCAGCCTAGCACCTCGGTCAAGGAAGAGAAAGACCAATTTGAAGGCACACCAGTGTGTATCGTTGGGGAGGAGGGACTTCCACCACCAGGGCCCAAAGGAGATGGGGAGGCAGGGAGTACAGGGGAGATGCCAATCGACGAATTGAGGGCAGACATGGGACTGTTTACGAGAAGCTCGGCACCATTCAAAACGGAGAGAGTGGCAGAGATATTGCGCCTAGTCACAATAGGCGATGACATCTCTCAAGAAGAGAGGGCACCAATCACCAGTCTCATTGCAGAATATGCTGACATCTTCGCACTATCCATCAGCAAGGTCAAGCCAGTCAAGGGGGCAATACATCAAACCAAACATGAAGTTCTCCACCAAAGTGCACCAGAAACCACTGACACCACCCCAGAAGAAGTACCTGCATGCAAGTATCGACAATATGCTTGCAGTTGGAATCATCGAGCAATGCGACCCAAGCCAAGTGAAGTGCGTGTCACGCACGATGCTTGCACAAAAGGCGCACCAAGGGAAAGGGCTCACGTTGGAGGAACTACAACACAGGATGAATGATGAGTGCATGAAGCATGGTATGTAAAGCCCATTCAGCTTACCACCCAGAACTAACATCCCACTGAGTACCGAGCCCAACCCAACCAGTGAGACAAAGTGGCGAATATGCCAGAACTTCGCCCAGATCAACAAAGTTACCCAGATTGCACCAATGTCACAGGGTGACATATGAGCCAAGCAACAGGGGCTCAGTGGCCACCAATGTCAAAGGCCAAGGCTACTTCTGGTATACAAGAATGCCATTCGGACTCACAGGCGCACCCTTGACATTTGAACACATGACGGCACAACACCTGCCAGACCTACTCGTCAAGGAAATCATGGAACTGTTCGTCGATGATGGAGGTGCCACGGCAGATGAGTTTGGAGAGATGATGGGAAAGCTGAGAAGGATCTTCGAAAGGGTACGGGATAGAGATCTCTCGCTATCGGCAAGTAAGTCTGCATTTTTCATGACAAATGCAGTATTTGCTGGCACTACTGTAGAACCAAGCGGAGTACAGCCAGACATGACTAAACTCACGGCGATAGTGGACTGGCCGGCACCGGAGGATGCACTTAACCTGGCTGGTTTCTTGGGGTCAACAGGGTGGTTCCGCGACCTGATCAAGGACTACACAAAGGTGGAGCAACCACTTCACAACCTAATTTGGAGAGCCGGTATCCCAGTAGACTCTTCCAAGACGGTCTACAGGAAGCTCATGAAGGCATACAAATTAGCAGATGTGTGGAAGACAGAGCACAATGAAGCTTTCCTGCGATTGAAGACAGTGCTCACATCAGAACCAGTGCTAAAAGGCCCGAAGTGGGATGGCACACCCTTCGTGGTCACGACAGATGGATCACAGGACACATTTGGTGCGGTGCTAGCTCAGTGGTTCACGACCGTGTTACCCAGCAGGAAGAGTGTCAAGCAGCTGCACCCCATTGCATTCACATCAAAACAAACATCAAAGACAGAGGTGAAATACAAGCCGTTCTTGCTTGAGTTTTCAGCCTTGAAGTTCGGACTGGACAAGTTCTCAGGGACAATATGGGGCTTCCCTGTCGAGATAGAAACCGACTGCCAAGCACTGAGGGACCACCTCATGAATGATAAGCTAAGTGTTACTCACACAAGCTGGAGAGATGGCATATTTAGTCACCAGATCACAGATGTACAACACGTACCGGGGCGTATAAATGTGGTTGCAGATGGACTCAGCCGTATGGCAGAAGGTTCTGCCTGAACACCTGGGGACAGTAGCGAGTGGATGGTGTCAGAAGATTGGGAGATTGCAGCAGGGCTGACGCATGACGTCTTTACACTGTCATTGCCCATGGGTCCACTCACGCAGGAAATTACAGAGTTAAGGAGACGTCTCAATGACATCCCAATGTTATTGCAGGTGGTCGACGCACTCTTGGACATCAATTCAGAGGCCACATTGCAGGTTCAACACAAAGCTAGGCACTGAGCATCCGAATACATGATCGAGGACAACCGACTGTGGAAAGTAGCAGGGAGGCATCAATTATGAGCATGATCAAAGGTCGAGTGCGTGTCACGAGAGGAGGCGGTGGAGCTGGCATAGAAGGAGCACATGTCAGGTGGACACTGGCAGAGGGACGCAGTGAAGAAAGCCCTGATGGACAAGATATGGACGCCAGGCCTCGACAGCGCAATAGTTGATGGCATCAAGGACTGCGGCCATTGCAAGAACTTCGGTGGAACACACATAAATGCCCTCTTAGAGCCTATCACATGACGACACCCATTTGAGCTGCTAGTCAGCAATTACATGTCTCTTCAGAAAGGGAAGAGTGGTTACCATACCGTGGGTCTATACCTCAACACCTACTCACAACATGTCTGGGGGTTGAAACACAAGACAGCGGGTAGTGCGAAGACAACCACGGAGACCCTGACAAAGATTTTCACTGACTTTACACCCTCAGAAGTCTTCATGTCAGACGGGGGAACACATTTCAATAATCAGGTGGTACGTGAGTTGTGTAGCAAATGGGGGGCAAAACTCACGTAGTTCCCGCATACTCACCATGGGTCAACGGGCTCGTCAAGGGGACAAAAAATTATTGCTACATGTGCTCAAATGGTTATGCTCTCCAAACCTGGGCGAGGACAAGTACGACACAATTGGCTGGGAAAGCCTCCCAACAAACTGGCCAATTCACTTTGACAACACAATTCAAATCTTGAATACACACCTACTGCCCACACTCAAGTTCACACCGAAGGAATTGCTGCTGGGTTTGGTAGTCAACACCACACCTACAGACATCAGCACGAGTACAACATTAATCACACCAGAGGATGTAGACATGCAGATGCTCAACAACACCTAGATGTATATGCAGAGGCAGTAGCACATGCGACCAGAAGGAAATCAGCATTTGACAAGGGGGTGCTTGTGAAAAATTCAGGTGAAGTCATATTTCTCAAGGGGGATCTTGTACAAGTCTACTGGAGCGATCTAGACTATACATTCAAAATGGAACACAAGTTGTTGCCGAAATGGTCACAGCCATACTGCGTCATCGCACGCAAACTCAATTCATACTCGCTAGCGACACGCGACGGAGCGCCAATATCAGGTCGGTTCAGCGTGAGGAGGTTGCGGCGGTTTACACCACGGGCGGGAACAGATCTGGCAACGGAGCAGGTGGAGGTAGAGAGGAAACGAGAAGAGCTGGACAAAGCGGAGACCAGGAGCCTCCTGGCGCAGAATGGAGAAAGGCAAGAAGAGGAACCCAGAGACACAGGCAACACAGACTGAGAACCCAAGGACAGTCAGGGCCGGACATGGTCTGTGTGCAGCAAGGACGCCACCACGTGTGGGGGGGGGCACATGGAGTATCGCAGAGCGATGCTCTGAGTCGCAGTGGCGCAGCAGGATTGCAGGAGAGAGCAGACAGAGGGAGAGATCGGCGGTGTTTGTACATGTTTGGCAGCAGCTTTGAGGTAGACATATCGGGACTTGTGCAGTAGACGGAATCATCATCATCGATTCATGCCAACACGTTCACTGTCGAGCGTCACAGGTCACTGCATGCACCACTCCGGGTCTGGCCACTCCAACAAGCATCTGGTGGCCAGAGCGGGGATAATGAAGGGGAAGAACAGCCACAAGGAACAGGTGAATATCCCAAGATCTTCTGAAACTATCAGTAAGGTTGATGTTATTCAGGTCAAGCTGGTCCTTCATTCCGTGGCAAGGACAAGAAGAAACCCAAACCTGAGCCTGAAACTAAGCCAAAACCAAAACCCAAGCCCAAACAAAAGATGGGTTACGAGCAGGACAGAGTTCAATTCGAGAAGGTGTCCAGCAAGCTCTTTAAGCAGGTCGTTGTCATTGACCTGGAGGCCGAATGCAATGTGGGTATTGTGCAACAAACTTGGCATTATGACTGACTGCATGATATAGCAAAATGACAGCCATTGTCTGCCTCTTTTGAGTTACACTAGTAGAAAGGTACATTCCATGCTTAAAAAATGACATACTTGTTTGACTGGTTCACAGTCAACTAGCAAGAAGGTCTACAAGGTGCACAACTCGACCGGGCTGACAAACCCACCTTACACCCCTTGGTTTCATGTGTGTCTTATCCTCCTCATCTTAAATCTTCTGTGATTTACATTGTATACTTGCAGCGGAAGTACGAGGTCACTTATGTAGAGCAACTTTTGGATCTTTCTACCGACACTTGTGAATGAGCAGTCGCTGAACTTGACATGCAACCACAGCTGTCTGTGTACCAGGATTTGGGTCGCAAAGACTATCTTGCGATGACAGCTCGAGGGATCACAGCCTCTTTAGTGCTTTGTTTTTACATGCAGTGTAGACTTTTCAGTTGCGACAGGGAGCACATGAGAAGGCAAAGCATGCTTGATGCATTGTATCACGTTGTGAAAACTTCTGGGAAAGGCATTCCAAGCGACATTTTTGCATGGTCTCATGTTGTTGGCAAGGAATATTTCACTAGATTCTATTCCAACGATGGAGCTTAAGTGGGGTACAGTGTCAACGGGTGACACTTTCCAGGACTTCCGTATTGCTCCCAATGGATTCGCCACTGTCATCAAGGTCATTTCAGGCAGAAAACTTCTTGTCATGGCTGAGCCCAGAATCAGACAAGGGGTATTCAACCACTCAGCTAATATCGATATTTACATCAGAAATATTGACGAGAAGGTAATGAACTGGAGACTGTTCAGCCTCCAAAGTCTCATACTGGAAACCGATGATACCTTGTAAGTTTTTGCATATTGGAACAACAAATACCATTTGGCTGATAGTGACAGACTGCTCTGGCCAAATACACTGTACTTCTCTGTTGATATGGAACCCACAATTTCTGAGATAGGTCACTTCTTCAACACTGCTGTGATCTGGCACAGCATCTTTGGAATCTACCATGAGCTGGTGGTGCACATCTGTGCCCCATCCCACTCTGTTACAGCTGGTCACTTGCTTGCTTGACTGCTGGTGTTCTATGAGAAGTACCTCACAAAGGCACTTGGCTCCTCCGCCAGTGAGTATGCTTGATCCATAGTTATCATACACTGACTTATATGTACATAGTCATTGACCACCTGCCCTCCTTGACATCATTCGAAGGGATGCTCGACATCATGGTTCTGTGTAACCTCTTCGAATTTTCTGATCTGTTTAGGGTGTTCACCGACATGTTCAAGACAAACACTACTGACAAAGAAAACAAGACCAGGAGCGTACCTGTCTTAGACACATACTGTATTGTCCACCTTTGAGCCATATCCCATCGTCTCATCAAATGGATATTTTATAACCATACTTTTTGGTTGGAGGATGATGGGGACAGCAGCTCGGAAATGAGCGTGGATGGGGCCAGCGATGATGAAAGCGAGGACATGAAGGAAGAAGAGGCATTTGTCAACATATACTGGCCCTTCTTGATTCATCAGGGACATGCCCTCATGGAATATGTGGAAAGTGCAGAGGGCAAGAGAGCCAATGAAGATGTCAAGTCAGACATCTTTGTGGAAAAGTGTATCGACGCTGCATTGTTCAGGAGCACAATGGAGCTTCACTTTGAAGGACTCGATCTCAAAGAGGAGTTTTCAGAGTACACATTGGAGGATCGCACCTTGTCATGGACAGGACCAAAGTTCACTTTTCATCGTCGGCCCGAATATGTTGAGGGTGATTTTTTTTTTTCTTATGCAATTGTTGCTAACAAATTGCAAAGTTGACCTTTCCATCAGTGGCCTCACCGCAACAGATACTGCCTATGGATTGGATCCAGAATCATTCCCATCATTCAACAAAAGGTGAGCATTAAGCAAGGAAGAGGAAACAGAGGAGTCACCTTAAAAATGGCAGAAGACAAATAAGCAATAACGAGAAGTTTGAATATACAGAAGTAGATTACTGCATAACACCAATAGTTCTTTCAAAGCACTTTTACATACAGCTAAAGAACTATATAATTGTATCATTTGTTGTCATGCAAATATTCTGAATCTGTCCTGCCAGTCATTCTCCTGCCAGGAAGATATCCCAGGAAGATAAGGAGTATGTCATTCTGCATCGACTTGAAACACAGCTTATGGGAGGTGAGGTAAAATAAATAAAAATACAGAAGTTATCTATACACAATCTACTATGTAGCCTCTACTAAGACATGTCAAACTTGAAGGTCCTGTTTGATGCCCATCAGACATAGGACACAGACACTTGCCTTATATGGCAGGATAGCACTGACAAATTGATTGTCAGAAAGAGGTGTTCTGTTTTATTTATTTTGTTGTCTTTGCCTTGTTCAACCATGAATATATTGACATTGCCATGAATATGACTCTTATATATCACATTGCTTGCTCTTTCAGCACTTCAGGCAACCCCCCGTGGTACCTAATTAGGGTAGTTACTGCTCACAAGTAATCTACCCTTAAAGGCCCAAAG
>JABCKT010000565.1:0-10939 GCA_018858115.1 Tephrocybe rancida | reverse complement strand
GTTATGCATGGGCGCACCCAATCATCTCGCGGGCGCGCCCAAGTCCATAGGGTATGCATGGGCGCACCCAATCATCTCACGGGCGCGCCCACATCTGTAAGTTATGCATGGGCGTGCCCACTCTAAAATGCTACTGGAAGTGGGCGCGCCCATGAGATCTATGGGCGCACCCATAGATGGTTTGGGCACGCCCAGGGGGGCTGGATCGGGACCTGGTCCCAGACCCTCTAAGGGGAGTTAGGTAGTAGGCACTAACTACCCTAAGAGGGTACTGCTAGGGGGTTGCCTGAAGTGGTTTATCGGATGCACTGGTTCAAAAGCCCTCGTCTGAATTAGGTATGAATATGATCAAAAGCCAAAGACCGTACGATCCATTCAGCGCCTCTAGTTGAGAATAACCGTTGACAACCAGCGTTACAGGAAATCCTCCCTGGTTAGCGGTCCTTCACCAGTCAAAAGAACTGGCCAAATTGGAAACAGTGTTTTGTTTGACAAAATGCTTAAACTTCTGCAGACTGACCCGAGGTCGCTCAACTGGACAACTTTTCGTCAACTCCCTCATTCGCAATTGAAACCTGATGTCCCACAGACACGGTAAGCCTCCCGAGTTTGTGGCAACACCCCAAAATGATATTAACCGTGCCATTACCTTACAAGACCTCTTGCAGCAATGCTACCAATGACGGAACTCACTACTAGTTGATGTTCAAATCAAAACGTATGAAAGTCAACCTCTGGCACGCAGTAATGGGAAGCTGCTCAGGGAGGGGTTAAGGAGGGATTTGTCCGTATACCCCGATGCACTGTTCTTACCATACATCCGAGACAGCTACATTTAGCTCAGACTCGAGTGTCCCTGGCTCTTGAAGGAGCTTGTAGCAAGTTTGTAGTCAGTGTGTATCAGGTGCAACTGGCACCACGCTGGACCCGCCCCGGATTCTGTAAATATGAAATCTACAAAAACATCGAATATCATTTCCTTAGGCTTTCATTTGCGCAACATTGATTCTGAACGAACACATTGGTTTTTGCCTTCACCATGCGCATGAGGTGAATGAGGGGCGATCACTGGGTCTGAGCTCTCACGACATTCTTTCCTCTCTACCACACTCAGTCTCTTGCACAATCTTCAATCTCTCTATGATTTGTGCTATAACTTCTCGGATGGCAACGCTAGACGCAGGAGAAACCAGGCACCGATGCGCTTGCACAGTAAGTATTCCAGGTTGTTCACAAATGGAACAGCAAAATCAAATTTTCGTCTCGCCGCAGGACTTTGGTTTGGACAGCTAAACTAGACGACCTCGCTCTTTATATGGGATCTGACACGTAGCCAGTACGCAGGCAATCCAGGCATATCCGCCTCGGCGCTGTACGAAACTTACATGACGCCCATTACCAGATTCAAGTCACTTGCTCAAAATGTTGAGGGTTTGCAAAGTTACACAAGGACAACAAGCAACCAGCTAACCTCTAGCTGTAGAATGACGCTACGATGTAAGTGCGCATATTTCAATAGCGGTATTGTGAACTTCAACGAACTCGACTCGCAACAGCACCCACAACAATCGCTCTCGATACCGTGAACGATGGCAGGAAACACATCAGTTCTTGCCGGTGGGCGTAAATTTTATCAGGTGAGGACGGCTATACCGATTCTGGCGCTGTACGCCCACAACAATCGCTCTCGATACCGTGAACGCTGGCAGGAAACATGTCAGTTCTTGCCAGTGGGCGTAAATTTTATCAGGTGAGGACGGCCATACCAATTCTGGCGCTGTACGATGCCCATGTAGCCCAGCTCGATTCTAGCTGGGATTCAAAATGCATCCGAATCAGGTCAGAAAGCTCATTTACTTGGTTCAAGAACATTATTTTGTCAGGACAGTGACCTTTTCATTCAATCCGACTTACCTGGCATCACCACATCCCGCACGGTTTTTGTTAGGTATGTTATGTAGTATATCGTTGCAGGATCATTTTTCTCACATCTCACCACCGCAGCGACCAATCAAGCATTTCATCCAACTACCATTGGAAAGCTCTCGACGAGAGCTACCTGACAATATCTGGCATTACCACCTCCTGCACGGTTTTCGCTAGGTAAGATTATGTATGCCATTGCAAGATCAAATTTCTCACATCTCGCCAACGCAACAACCAATCCGGATTCGATCCGACCACTGCTGGGAAACCTTTGACGAGAGCTTGCTGACGATATCTGGCATCACCATCTATCACCATCCCCCACACGCTTTTCACTAGGTAAGATTATGTATCTTGTTGCATTGATCCGACCATGATCCCGCTCTCCAGCCTCGACACCCAAAGTTCTCGAGGTCCAAACCCAGCGGCGAGCGTTGCCCCCCTCCTTGACTGGACCCATTGTCAATTCCCCCGTCGATCCCGCGGCATCGCGATTCCCTCCTCCCAGTGAGTTCCTGTCCTTCCATATTTACAATCAACTTGAAACTCTGATGTCAATGAAAGCCAAAGTTCGCAGATCGTCGTCGACACGACCAAGCTCAAACTCGAGACGTCAGAACACAAGACAAGACAATGAAACCACTCCAAGAGCTGGCCCTTCCACTCAGACCCGCGATGACCCATACACTGCCTACGAAGGAGAAGGAGGTAAGTACAGCAAACTACAATCCACGAACTCACATTTAGTTTCGTACCCAAGCCGGCTCTTTCTCCTTCAGCCAGGAAGGAGCGCCGCGACGAAATCATTGGCAAGCTCAACAAGGACTTCACCAAGCCCTAGTTTGGATGGAAGAAAGATGACAGCGTCACCACCGATCTCGGTGGCATGACCTACGAGGAAGCCGTCCTCAGGCTGTTCAGGTTGATGTTTGTGTTGCACAAGAAGCGATGGGTGGACCTTTCTCTCCACAACTTTGACTGGAGACTGGATTCACCGCGTTGAAGAGCGCTTTGCTGGCGTCAACGGTTCTGCCGCCAAGCCGACCATCCTTTAGCCGTTCACTTCCCTTGATGACCCCCTCCCCTCCGTCGAGACCCCCCCCCCAAGGCCCATCCTTTGCTGCTCAGCAGCTTTCTTGCTTCCAAGGATACTGCCTGCTTCTTGGCCATCGCTCAGTAGCCTGGACAGAAACTTGTGCCCTCCATTGCCATCCTTGACGCTTCATTCGAGGTCTAGTTCAAGAAGGTATATTGATTCATTGTTGTTATGTTCTTTGCTTTATGCTTACCATATTCCCCATAGGACTCGCTCTGGGTAGCAGAAGATGTTGAGGCTGTCATCGATCAGGATCTTCAGCGTGCCTCTGATACTGACCTTGATGTCCAGGCTTTTAGGGCAATCTTTACGTCGCAAGGTTCGCTGGCAGCCAAGATAGGGATGAGCAGCCTTACAAAGCCCGGCGACCCATGCATTCATAGAATGATGAGTGTAACTCTCCCATCGATTGTGTATACCACCATGCACGTAAGTCATCATAATATCTCCTTCTCTCTCAATCTGACCTTAGACACTAGGTTCAATTTGCTCTTTCTTCATGTCAATATCTTGTCGCCAAGGACCAACTGACGTCGGCCAAAGCTTTCTATGAATACTCCCTTGAGATTTCTTCGACGAATTTCGCAATGACAGGAAAATTCAAGACCTCCTGCTGTGGTGGAATCGGTAGGCTTAATTTTTATGATCAAGGAGTCCTTTTGTTCACAAGTGCATACATTACCATAGGAAAATTTTCAGCACACGAGATCATGCGCGTGTGGTAATGAAACAGCTGAGCAAATTGTAGACTTCACACTAGTCCGTAGTATAAGTTTCAGTCGGTAAATCTAGTTTGGCATCAAATACACCGTGAAGCTTTGAAGGCTCGACTGCTGCGATTGTTGTGACGGAACTTACGGTGCTCTTTTAAATGCTTTTAACAAGTTGAAGTCACTGTGCTTTCCACTGCCCTTTCCACTGCGGCCTGCCTATCCGCCGATAACATCGGATCACTCTGAAAAACTTGGTCTATTTTTCGCCGCCTTGCCTTGATGGCTTGTGTTCGATTCTCAACTGGTTTGGGTGTCAAGTCTTGTCAGAGACATGTCTGTCCTTGCTACTAGGACCCCAACATCAATACTCTCTATTCGTTGCTGAGGAGTCAAAAGTCTCAGTTGTGAGTCTTGAGGACCCATGTGCGCTGTGTGACTTTGGGCTTGAGTTGCAGTACTCATTCTGCTTGTTGCCAGAGGGGAACGTGAGAGTTCATAATGTTGTGCATTAGACGCACATGCTGACACAAAACTAGGACCCAAAATCTCAGTAGGTTTACAGGGTCAGAACGCCGCTCCAGGCAATCTTTGCCTGTTCACCGGTGTGTATTCCATCTAGCCATCATACTGTCATCTCGAATGTACTAGTACTAAGGTCACAACCCGCCCTTTTTTTCTCGGTTTCACTCAAATTCTCCAACTCTGGTCGAGCTCTTGGCCAACTTGAATAACTGTCCAGCGGATTACCATTTGCTTCAATCATCCTCAACTTGAAATGCCTGAACCTTACTTTGTTGTACTCGGGGGCGAGGATCCTGGTATACAACGATCGCGGTGCGCCCATTATTTATGTAGTTGATGTCGAGAACTCAAGCATGTCTGGTAACAGCCCAATACTGAGTGATGAAGATATGACCACCGTAGTGGTGAAGGTATCCAGTCTGCGTGTCGCCGCACATTTACAAACCTACCAGCAATTCTTTGTTGGGGATGCTGGCCAGATTGTTAAAGCCATGGCTACTGCAGTAGATTATAAGGAAGACTTTTACCCAGTCGTCGAGGCCACAATTAAGCAGGAGTGTGTGCGCTTAATTTACTCTGACTATCAGTTGGTGATTTCAGTCCGTTCAACCCTTCAATACTCACCAGATTCACAGGGACGTCTTGCCAATCACGCTTGCCTCGCTTCCATGCGTTTACGAACACATTGGTTCATTTCGAGACGCGGTGAACTACATGTTGGCTTGGGGAGATGGGCGGATACTTGCAAATTATGGTGGCACGGAATGGGTACTCCCAGACCAACGTACGTTCACCGTTCGTAACAGGCAGTATCCAGAAGCTGACATATATCAGGCCTGGACAACCAGGCTTCAGCTACAATGGGACCAAAGCTTCGTCAAATTCAGGATGTTCTCTCCAGTTCTTCACCAGCATTACCGGTATCGGCTTCGACAAGGAGCAAGTTTGGTTCCACCACAGTCAGTCTCAACGCCTCATTACATGCAAGGAAGAAACCCGATTGCCGTACATGCAAGCGTCCAATGAAAGGACATTCCAAACACGAATGCCACTGCGTCACCCGCCAAATAACAGAGAAATCGGCCTCTTCGAATTTTGTCACCCGACGACCCCCCTGTCCAGGACAATCGGTCCACCCTCCACTATCTATTTCAACTGAGCTCGAGACAGTGGCCGAGGTTGACGGTCTTGTCGAGCTAACTTGCACTGGCATTGACCCAACAGCAGCAGAGCCAGCGGTGGACGATCAAGGGCTGTTGCAGACCATTGCGTGTCCAGAAAATCATCAACTACAGGTGTTTAGAAATATCTTACACTCAGCGCTCATGATGGCACTGGGCGCAGGGCTCGCATTTATGTATTTATCTGGCTAAACGACATGTACCCCATTTCCGATCCGGCCCCTCTCGGTCCAAAGAATATCATCCAAGAAGTTCACAACTTGAAAGCTATTCAGGCTCTGGGCTCTTCTCGTTGACACTCCCTCGCTATGCCAATAAGACCAAGACGAGCGGAAGTCTATCATACTTGTTCACTTCCTCAACCATTGTCAACCTCTTGGTGCACTGTTACGCTATATATCTCTTTCACTGGTTCGACTTACTGACGTTCAGTATCATTAATCAGGCCCCTGAGGCTGTCTGATTATTTTCAGGACCACTATAAACATGTCCGTCGCCCCAACCGCAACTTATCTGACCCAGAGTGTGATGTTAGCTCAAAGTTGTAGCATGCCTGTTGCTACGAAGCTAGCTCTCTTGAACTGAAACACTCAAGGCTATTGGCCCTGCATCCAGCTTTGGACTGCGCACCTAACACATAGTCTGAAATGTTTCAATCACGTCGACCTCAGTGTAATCTGATCCTGCTGTGAGTCATTCCTGTAAATATGCGACACAAAGTGCTCAATGCTATGCGTCTCATCTACTACTATACTCTAGTCCGAATCATCCTCCGTCAAGTCTATCACTGGAGTGATAGCACACTTGTGGTTCCTAAACGCGCCTCGGGTCGTATACAGACGACACATGCAGCACCTTACAAACAGCATGGAGAACTCCTTTGTCGTTAGCCCAGGGCGTGTGAAGGCATCGAGCCTGAGCAGCTTAGACGAAAGGTACGCGACGCTCAATCGTGGGCTGTGCTCTCGCTTGATGTGCCATTCCATTTTCAGCTTCGAACACCAACAGATGGTTAACAGCCTACTCACAGGTTGAACCTTGAACCCCCTCAGGCGACGCCATCCTCTGGTTGGACTTCTTTGAATGGTAGCCAAACCACTTTGTGGGCAGACTCTTGCATGCGTAGGGCCTTTCAAGACAGACTAGTAGTTCATATTAAGAAACGCCATCATCCGCATTGCACCAGCTCACCTTTATACCCGCATAGGCCATCTGCACATTCCACTATATAGTTTCCGAACTCCTCTGCCTTGAACGACATGTAAATGACCGAGGGTGTGTATTCGCGATGCTTTCCATCCAGACCCGGCACTGCGCACATGCAGCATGGCAACTGAAATCTGGGTGCCTTGAACAAGTGGAGATCTTCAGGAGTCACTCTCACCCCGGTATCTTCTATGGGCCTGCAAAGCTATCCTCAGCGAGTTAAACCCTGTACACAAACAGCCAAACGCACCATTCAAACACACGCAAGTTCTCTGCATCTATATCGTAATGCAGGACGTAGGGGTCTTCCAGCTGTTCTTGTCTGCCGACCCTTTCCAGGAAATCAACGATCCGAGCCATGTTCTTGTGATAGGTGGCACTCATAGTAGGTGGGTCGAATGGTATAGTAATCACTATAGTTTCGTCTACGCTTTTATAGCATTTTCAGTAGGTATAGCAGCAATGGCCTGGTCAGGCCGAGCTTCCCCGAACCATTCACATGGCGGCCAGGGTCTCATTTTTCTCCGCGCAAGGTATGTATCTCGGGTGGCCCAATATTCTAACAATCTCCCCGTCGTGTAGGAGGCATTTGGTGGTTGTTTTTTGCCGGGCTAGGATCCATGATGTAGGCCGCATTCATAGGCTACAGCTATTCTTGGAATGCCAATTCGCGGGGCGTCGTGGCCAGAATCAAGGGTAGTGAATAGTCACTAGCAGGCTATACCCTGTATGGCCAGGAGGTGATGATCTTCTACCTTTACGGGCAGTCATTTCCGTTCAACCAACCTCGAGCTGACATGTTCGCCTGAATTTCAGCCTTCAAATTTGGCTTGGCACAGGCTCCCGATCGATTTCATCGATCACCGAGCTGGTCTTTCAAGCCCATCATTGGGGTCGCCAGATGGGCATTTTTCCCGCAAGCTGAAGTGCTTTTAAGCTGAAACGGTCAAGGCTCTTTTCTTTCATCTACCCCCAACATATCATGCCCACTACTGATGAAAATGTACGTCCCCCTCAATCCACGACCCAAACCATCCGCCACCGTGCACTCAAGAATAATGCCCTTGCCCTTGGGCCACAGAAGCGACCGTGCGTTTCTTCCTCTTCGCCACGTACCTCACTGACCTCGCTGCCCTCCACCCCCTTAGCTCACATCAGGACCCGTACGTGGGCCATGGCCGCCACTTTGGGCGGACCATTCACGCTCTATGCCGCATACAAGCTATCATCAACAACGGTCTTTTCATACAGGAACGAATAGACCTTGACGGCCACTCTCTACAAGAACTCGTTGCTGAGTAAATGCAACCCCTTCTACATTTCTGTTCTATTAGCCAACCAGTACACCAGCCCCACCACAGCAAGACAGCATGCTATCTTCGAACAACTGATGCAAATTACGCCCAATTTTCATGAAACCATATTCACGGCTTCCCAAGAAGAGGTCACTAGGATAGCTGATATGGTATGTTTCGCCTCTTTCACTCGTTGCAATTCTACCCTCATACAATCCAAACCTTAGCTCCAGAAAGGTGCTAACGGCGCCAGATCGGACGACACTAAGAGCCTCAAAGGCGCTGTGATTGAGTGGATCACTCCGAAAGGACAGCCTCTAAACCCGCCCTTGACACGCAATGTCAAAATTGATCGAGGGTATCATCATGAACACACCGGCTCCCTTCTTTGCCCAACCGGTTTGAACTGGCAGGACTCAGAGTATGTACCTCCACTATAGAAGGCGCTAGCTGATGGTCTCTTCATTAAGGGTGAAGGAGAAGCTAAAGTCTGGCGAACTGTTGGTCTCTGGTGATGAGTGGCCTGTTTGCATCTACCATGGATACACGTATGGTCCCGAAGATCTGTGGAATGGCGCTTTCAGAAGCCTGTTGCTTGTCAAGGTATATGGGCGTCTTTATTTTGGCCATGAACTAACTGTAATACCTCAGGCATTCAAACATGTCTTCACATCACCAAGTTCCGTTGACAAAGACCCCAAAGCGACTCGTTCTGGAAACGCACGCCTCCATGACATGACTTCTGTCACCCCCGCTTCCATCGCGTACATTGCCACTCAAGTATCTCTGTTCTCTCATCAACATTGCAATGCTGGTATTGACTAATCTTCTAGGTCTGATTCTCCCTCTGCTCCTCGAGTATTTTTTCCCGAACAGATAATGTTACGGATTCCGAGCGCTTCTACAACTCCGTTCTCGAAATATTTATGGACCCGGATGATTCAGATGAGGTCAACAAATTGTTAGATTGGTGGAGCAGGTGCGTTAAGCTCGCCACTAATATAAGTATTAATTCACAGTCTCCGGCAGGCAGATATTCCCAGGACATCTGGTAGCTTCGGAAAGGCTTGTCAACAAGGACAGTGCATTAGCTCGCATTAAAGCGAGATGTGTTCAGAGAAAGGCGTTGCGGGACACGGCAAATAACGGGCGTGTTTCATGAGCCACTTGAATGTGATACACAACTGCCAGTAGACACACACCTACAGCTGTGTTTGTAGATAGGTGTTCTTATCTTCCAGCTTCACTATTGATTTTTTAAATTCTGTCAACCATAGCTATGGGATTGCTGTTCTCTGGGCGATTGACAAGCATTCTCACCCTGGCAAACGCGGCAATACTTATTTACTTCGGCATCCATGATCAGCCTTCATCAATTCGGTTGAATATGACAAGACACCACATCCTGATGAACGTGACAAGCCTCTCCGCACGGTTTAAGATTGCAAGTCCTGCTATTCTTGCAGAGTTGGCCAGCTTCTTCGGTCTGATACATGCGACAAGCTTCTGTACGCATTTAACGTTACAAGCCCCGTGGCTCTGGCAGATCTGGCCAGCATCTTCAGTCTGATACCCATGACAATCCTCTCTGCACGGGTTGGTATTATAAGCCCCTCCGCTCTGATGGATCTGGTCAGTCTCTTCGCCCTGGTGTACGTGACAATCCTCTCCGTACGGTTTGACCTTGCAAGCTCTGCCATTTTGGCAGATCTGATTGGTTTCTTCACTCTGGTGCATGCGACAGTCCCTTCCGCATGGTTTGACCTTGCAAGCCCTGCCAATCTGGCAGATCTGATCAGTGTCTTCGTTCTGGTGCACACGACAATGTTACATTCCTCTCCGCATGGGTTGTTATTGCAAGCCCTGCCGCTCTGACGGATCTGGTCAGTCTCTTCGCCCTGGTATATGTGGCAATCCTCTCCGTACGGTTTGACCTTGCAAGCTCTGCCAATCTGGCAAATATGACCAGTGTCTTCGCTCTGATGCACACAACAATCCCCTCTGCACAGTTTGACCTTGCAAGCTCTACCAATCTGGCAGATCTGATCAGTGTCTTCGCTCTGATGCACACTATAATCCTCTCCGCACGGGTTGGTATTGCAAGCCCCGCCGCTCTGACGGATTTGGCCAGTCTCTTCGCCCTGGTGTACATGACAATCTTCTCTGCACAGTTTGGTATTACAGGCCCCACCATTCTCACACATCCCATCCATCTCCCCATTCTGGCATATGCGACAAACCTTTCCGCACAGATGAAAGTTGTAAGATCCTTTGTTCCTCATGGTGCGATATTATTCGTCATTCCAATCACTCATGACCTCAAGTACAAACATCACCGACCATTACCTATATTGATATGCCTATTACATTAATGGTCAGACTCGACCAGGCATTTTCACGCTGCTTCTTTTCTCCAGGATTGCATCCATGGGCTTGTCAAGCAATATGGTGCATGTTACCAACTCCTCCGGTATTGAATGGTGGGCAGGTTTGACCAACCCAACCAATGTATATATTGTTATGCAATGGACCCTATCAGGTGTGGTAGAGAAGAACGACGCACACAGAAATTCTTTCACTTCCGTCTCTTTCTCCTCGAATTCTCTTTTAGCTTTGCTGACTGACTCCCTTATTTCTTAGCGCTCAAAACTGGCAAAACATTCCTTGTTGCACTGACCCGTTTTCTGTTCCTTCTTTTGCAGATTTCTTACTCCGAGTGCCGAGCCCAGACTCCAAGAACGCTCCAGTCCGAAGAAGACTTCTTCTGCCTTGATGGACAGGTGTCACTTTTACGAATACGGTCATATTTCTTTTGCATTTATCCCTCTACGTTACGTATGCCTACGCTCACCATTCTTATATGTAGGGTCTCACGGAAAACGTCCTCGAAGGTGTCTTGGAAGGACAGACGGTAGGGTAGACGCTCGCGGCACCTGGGCTCGCCAAGCTGCGTTTGGACGGGGGCCATCCTGCACCCCACTGCCGCCGCCGAGCTCCCCG
>JABCKT010000564.1:0-10949 GCA_018858115.1 Tephrocybe rancida | reverse complement strand
ACAAAGTAATCCTGACCATTGACGTTTGTATGTAACATTGATTGGAGAAGAACTTTGGAAGAACTTGGCATCAGGAACAAAGGTAACAAAGCATGACAGAAAATGCTGATGCAAGAATTCAAGTATGGCATGAGAGATTGATGCGTATCGAACGAGCTGTGCGCGTGTATCGGCAAACAGCAAGCACAATATCGGTGAGCACCTGGAGGCACCTGGTGGTGGACAAATTGGGCTGGGTCATGTGACACTGTAACTACAGTCCGGAATATATAAAGCCTTTGACTCTGGTTACAGCAGCATTATATATGAAAGTGACGGTATTGCCTGTCCTGCTTGGTCGTCAAAGAATAGGTTAGCAAGGAGTTGAGAGTTGAGTGGAAGAAATGAAGCCCTCCAAAGCATTCTTGGGCTCTTCCCAGTGCCACTATCCACAGAGAAATATGTCAATGAATAGCCGAGGTGGCGAAATCATGGAGGGGACTTGCGAAGTGGTTGATACCAGGTGCTATCTTGATATTCAAAGCAGAAGGACCGCCGGCCTCCTTTTGTTTGTCCTCAACTGCCCACATACCAGAAATTGCAAACGCACCCAACTTCTCACTGACAAGAAGAACAGGCATAAGAGCAGGTAAGATCTTGAACGTCTCAGGATCGCTCACAGCCTTCTTATATGACGCCTTGAATTAACCCATAAAATGAATCATATACAGCAAGTCGCTGAAGCCGTCCCCGCCGTAGCGCTGCACCTGCGCCGCTCAGACGCCGAGTTGCCGGCGTCTTGGATAAGGTCGGGACGTGGTCCGGCAAAGGCAGGACCCAGGAGAGCACGTCGAGGTCGCGTTTGGTGAGGTCCCTGTGGTCGAAATATGTCGTCACCCATTGCCCAAATACACCGAGGTGGAGGGCCTTGGGGATGTAGGTGTCCAAGAGGGGCATCTAGTTTTGTGCGGGCGTTGGAAGGCCTAGGACGATCAGAGCAGGATCTGAGGGATTGGTACATCAGATTATCGACGATCGATACATTCTTGTGTGCATATTGACTTACCATAAGCAATCACAGATCTGATATATACCCTGAGGCGAGCACGGGCATCAATGGATAGTGCATTCGAGATAGTCGCGTGGGCTGTCGCGGCACCCAGGAACCACCCAGAAGGACAATTCCCCCAGTTTTTCCATCCTCAGAGATTGCAGGAAGCTTGTTCTTCACGATGAAATTATCGATGAACGGCGCGATCTCAAGACCGCGAGATTGAAGCTCGGCATCTTTCTTCGCATCATCTCCACCACCAAGTACGAGGCTTAGCTCCTCAGCAGAGTGCTCTGTTGATCCGGGATAGTGGCGGCGGATGGGAGCGACGAATCGGGCACCCTTGCTCTGAGCGACAGACAGGAGTTTCTGAAACATCACTGAGCAAGAATTAGTGGACAATCATCATTGAGAAGATAAATGATGCACGATTAGAAAAGCACATCCCATGTATTGCTACAACGGTAGCGTATGACGCTGTAAACAAGGGTTTTCCAGAGTCGATATAAGTAAGACAATTTGACGCCAGGGCCAGCAGGGAGTGTTTGGAAAGTCATCTGTGAGGAAAGCTTTGAGAAGATGTTACTGTTAGATTGAGGAACTGTTGGTTTTGTACTAGGTCAAACAATCCCTGGCTCACGTAAGTCGTGCTTCATTCTGTGTGCGCTCGAAAGGCTTTGCTCGGAAGTGGGCAAGTAGAGTTTGTTCAATGCCCAAGTAAGAGTCAAGCTATAGCTATATAGCAAGGGTCAACCGAACGAGAGCGAGTTGTGGAGTTTTCTGGGTCCCCTGTATATGAATTGCACAAAATTGCCCATGGCAAGTAGGAGACTAGTAAGGAAACATTTGTAATTCAACTTTGGATCGGGCCGAGTGGATGCTGGACAGCCGATCTTGCCGGAATTTTTTTTTTGCGAGTTTTCCATGACTTTCTCATGGCACTTCAATCGTGACCATGATATATCCATCCATCGTCTCCAAAATCATTGACTTCAAACTTAAACATTGGGTTTACGTTCAAACGGGAGTGAACTTTTCAAGTATACGTCGATATTGCGTCGAAAAAGTTATAGGCTCATTGCTTCCCAAGGGGAGCAAGGACGGCCATGTCCTAGATGAGGCAGTCAAGGCAGTGTCAGAAAGTCACTGAAGGTGGCGAAGGTGTGAAGAAAAGGATATCCAGTCTATTGACCTAACTGAGTTTTCTATATGATCATAAGTAATAAACGTGTATGGTTTGAGCACCCTTGGATGTTCAAACGTTCATAGTCAACAATATCGCATCATACCAATATTGCTATTCCAGAAGCTCTCTGAATCGAACAGAACCTGTCAATATTGACCTGGGGCTGGAAGACACAAGGTGATGCGCTAAGCGTGTCGACTGTTACTGTTGATTATGGTGCATGCTTCTTTGACCGCAACCAACCATTTCAAGCGCAACGACTGTAGCCCATGTCTCTCTATACAAGCGTTGCTCTCGTGGTCATCGTGGTGCTTGCGTATGCTTTTCTCAGGAGCTCACGACCCTCGAAGCCATTTCCACTGGGACCACCTGCAAGCCCAATCATTGGAAATCTCTTGCATTTCAGTTTTCGTGGGGCATGGACATAGCTGATAGAGTATAAATCGAAGTACAGTAAGTCATTGCGTCGACGTTTCTCTTGTGAAATGAGCTAATATGTAGACAGGCGATCTTATTTTCTTTCATGGTTTCGGTACCAATATCCTCGTCTTGAATTCCCTCAAAAGCATCAATGATTTATTTGAGAAACGGCCCATGATATACTCTCATCGACCTTCTCTCACTGTCGCGGGGGAGCTAATGGGATTGAACCAGGTTCGTCACATTCATAGCCTGTTCAAGTCTAATTGATATGTGACTTTAACGAACAGAGTACGGCCTTTCAACCATACAGGAAAGAGTGGAGGGAGCACCAAAGGATGGCGCATCTGACCCTCAGCCCAACGGCAACACGAAAGTACCACACCATCCAAGAAGACATCTCGGCGTTGTTGAACCAGGCTCTCCTCGATAAACCAACTGTTTTCATTGCACATGTTCAATTGTCAGTACGTTTCATGTCAATTTTCGGGATCTGCCACTCATCTGTGGAAGCTCGAATCGTCTTATCTGTGACCTACGGCCTATCGGTCAGCGAGGCAGATCGCGACGTACGTCGTCGCCTTTATCCCTTCCTTCCCAGCTAGAATTTACGCATCTGCAGTACATTAAACATGCTGAGGAAGCCATGGTTGTTGTCGGGAAGGCCATCATTCCAGGGGCATACCTGTGTGATCTACTACCTTTTCATGAGTTTGACACATTCTCCCTCCTGGGTACCTTTCAAACGAGAAGCAGCTCGTGGTGAACGGATGATACAGCATCTCATCACGATGCCTTTCGAACACGCTAAGCGATCTATGGTACGTATACCTCCCCGCGCAATGTTTCCTCTCTTATCAGGACCTCGTCAGGCAGAGGGCACAGCTACCCCCTCTTTAGCCAAGGACTTGCTTCTTCAAGGCGTCGACGAAGCTGATCCCTCAGAGTGTGAGCATCGCGTCGTATGGATAACGGGGACCAATTATTCTGGTGAGACGAGGGTTATTTGAGTACGCCTCGAACTCATGAGGCATTCATCTCCAGCTGGTGCAGAAACAGTCAGTAGATCTCCACTCGAGCTATCATCCGTTGTGACGTACTTTCTGATGGTTCCAGACATACACAGTCGTTCTCACCTTCATCCTAGCGATGGCTCTCAATCCCGACAAACAGCGCCTCGCCCAGAGCGAAATTGACTGGGTTAGTGGTGGTGATCGTCTTCCTGTGATCTCTGATCGTGAGAGCCTACCCTATGTCAACGCGCTAATCAAGGAAACACTGTGGCATCCTACTTTGCCTTTGGGTGGGCTTCGAATCCTTGGCCCTCTGACATGTCCTCACATGAAGTGCAGGCGTTGCCCGGCGTACAGCCAAGGATGATGTATATCGCAGCTACTTCATACCTAAAGACACGATTGTTGTTCCCAACTCATGGTATGTGCATTCGACGATTCTATTCCGTTAAAATACACCTCTCATTGTCGATAGGGCCGTTGCATTTGAGCCCAACGAGAAGTACGATCCGACAGCATTCATACCTGAGCGCTTCCTTGACCCAGATTGCACGACTGTGGACACTTCCCTGTGGGCCTTCGGATACCGCAGAAGGTGCCTTTTGTTCCTCTGCTTTGTTCTGAACTGTTACCTAAATCGATTGTCGTGTGTTCTAGAACATGCCCGGGAAAAGTACTTGCAGAAAATTCACTTGCTGTATTGCTGCCTACGATCCTCGCTGCTTTTGACATATCTCCCCCGGTCGGCGCTAAGCTGGAGCCTAAGTTTGGGTTGGACGTCAATAGGTATGCAACTTTACATAGCCTTCTCGTTATATTCGGTGGACTGAGTCATGGTTTCATAAGCTACTCGGAGCCGTTCAGTTGTCAGATCGTTCCTCGTCTGACAAAGAGCGCGGAGCTGATACGGATGAGAGCGTCTATTTTGACTGTTTAGCCAGTTTATCTGGAGATACACATCTAATGCTGATGCAGTCACTCCTATGTCTCCCAAAAAGTCCCTGCGCATCCAACGTTAAGTTAGTACCGGGACACGCTCAGCCCCACCACCGCCACTCTACGTCTTCGACTGTGCATACCACCCCGGCAGGTGCATGCACACAGTTTGTTTCAAGATAATAAACCAGTGTATTGCATGTTCAGGAATAACCCACTGTTACATTCCATGAACCGGAAAGAGCGAACTACATGGACCAGTGCCACCAGTGGCTGGGATAGATATTAATATGAGCGGGCACGCACATTATGGTAGAAATTGTCTGTAGGGAATAAAACATAATTTATCCAATTTCTCGGAAGTACGATAACATGTCATATGACAAGCAAGACGACAAGTAAGGAACTTTTGAGGCCCGCGTTACGCGTTACGGTTTCAACCATACAATTCGCTACAGTATGTGGCAAGACAAGCGGAAAGAAGGAATGTTGGTCAAGGATTGAGATTGGATCAAGATTTTGAAAATCGATGGTGGGCAGCCCAAAACAGCCAGAGCTCATCGTCGTAAACGACAGTGAGTACAACCCAATGTACAACATAGAGGCACCCGTGGACACCGCCCGCTTTCGCTTAAGTGGACAAATTCGATTTGAATCAACTCATCTATCTCGGGTCCCTCAAACTGTTTTTCAGGGATCACCTGCATTGTACCATGGGCCACCAAATTCTTGCGACAATCCTCATATGCATACTGATGTTGTCTACAAAACATGATGCTCACTATAACGATTGGTGATATATCCCAGCATCTTGGTCTGTTCTCGGCGCTAACCTTCATGGTGCCCAACTATATCGACCGACTTCCACACTTTGAGGGATTTGCCTTGCTTTGAGGACTCTTGATTTCCTGCAGGGTTTTGCAGGCAGGTCGAGCGGGTGCTTCCCAATCCATCGTCGATGATTAGTGAAAGCCTGCACGGAATAAATCAGTGATGGTCTAGTGATGTCCTACGTGAGCTCAATCACGGACATGAACCCAGGCTGGGAGGATGGCATGTACAGAACGCTCCATGACACAGTCCGACCCGTCCTACTCCCAGCGCAATCACGAGCACTACAGTACAAGCATATCAGGTTCCTGATTCCCTGACGGCGGCCCAAAAATCCTAGTGTTCAAATATTAGTCGGTAGCAAGGGCGTGGAGAATGCGGGATGTACGAGAGTTCTGACTGTTCTTCTTCATCTCATTTCCTCGTCGCGGCACTTGCTTTGAGCAAGTCGGCTTGAAGGTCAGGGGCATTGGGGAAAGAATCACTGTCTCGATCTCTCATCCCTCGATTGTGTTCCTGATAGCAAAAGGCTTCAATGGATCTGTCCGTTAGCCTGAGATCTCCCAGCCCGAAGCTGCCGCCACATTTCGTGCTTGGTGCCCATCTCGGGGGAAATGGTATAGTGGACGATGACGCCGGCCAGGGGCCGATTACCGCGTCAATCCGAGGATAACAGGTTACCTGTTGGCGACATATGCATCAGCAGATAGCAAGAGCCTTCGAAGTGGGGCGTACGGTGCTGCAATTTACTCAGACTCTAGGATCCAGGATTCTCGCCCTTCAAGGCTTGCGGAAGACCAACGATCGCAAGCATGTCCACGCTCACAATGCAGCAAGGCTGGGTGCCTCATAAAATGGTATGCAAGTGTTCACGGCCCCTCCTTTGCTCTCTAAGCGCCGATAACATGCATGTGGACCGGCACAAACGATCGTTGAGACAGGTACAGGGACTAGCACTGCAGTTGTCCTCGACCTTCCTGAGATAGCTGGCATCTGTATTAGAGTAAGCCAACACAGAAAACAACAGACAAACGGAACTTACAGAGCTGCGACTCCAACCCGACTAAGACATTTCTGACTTTCGCCTCCCAAACATCAAAGGACTGGACACATGATGTGGACAGAACACGTGAGTCGGCACGCACGAGGACCTCGTAACCATCCTCGATAATGCCCAGGTACATGTTGGCTGATTCCGGGATGGGTATGGTCTGCGGGATAGTCAGCTGGCGAAGGAGCGCTCGAAGAGGCGGATATACTTATCAGGTCTTTAACTCGCGATCTCATATCCAGCCCGAGGACTGACAAAGCAGACAGAACACGGACATGAAGAGCTCACGACCTGCTCGACGAGGCTCTGGTATACACCCACGTTGGCTGAGTCAGAGGATGAGTGTGGTCTGCATGATAGTTAAGTAGGTGACAAGGAAATGTTTGGAGAGGCGGACGTACGGGTCTGTAACTCGCGATCTTGGGCCCAGATGTCTCTCTGAGTGTCGCCTACCAAGGACCGATGACGAACGTGAGCTGGCAACTGCCAAGCATCGGGCATGAGGACCTTACGATCTTCTGAGTTCCCAGCACAATGCGAGTTCAATGTGGGCTGGGTCTGGGGATGAGTGTAGTCTGCATGATAGTCAAGTAAGTAGCAGACGAGGAAGCATTTGGAAAGGTGGGCATACGAGTACATACCCCGGGACCTCGGACCCAGATGCTCCCCCGATCATCGGCTACCAAGGACTAATGGTAACGATAAGATCGTGTGAGATGGCATGCCTGCGGAGTTCGCGCCTTCCTAGATGTTGTCGAGGGTCGGCTGTCGACACCAGGTCCATCCTGACTGTGTCTTGCCTCCGGGGGTGGGTGTCTGGATGTCAGTTAGCTTACGAGAGAACGCTTGGAAAGGGTGGCACGTTACCCGGGGTCTGGAACTCGCCATTTCGGGTGTAGATACATCGCCTACCAAGGACACTATCACGATACAAACGCGATTGAGCTTGGACGCAGGGGGAAGTTCACGAGTTTCCTAGATGAGGTGCAGGTTAACACTCTCCTATGTGGGATGAGTCAGGGCCTGCAGAATGATGAGCTGGATATGCAGCGATCTGGAGTGGGACATACGGGAGTGTGGCTACTCTTGATCAGCGACACATAGACAGGCCGCGGTAGCTGGGAGCCGCCTGTCGCATAAGCTGGTAACGAATAGAACCATGAGATCCTTCTTTCTTATGGGGACAAATAGCACGCACTCAAGCACTCTCACCCACCGCCCCGATTCAAGTCTCGTTCCAGGTACCCAGTGGTGGCAAGCCACACTCGAGATCGGGAATCCAAAAGGCAGAGCAGACAGCCACAACCTCTGCGATGGAACATTGAATAAAGGAGTTGACAATTCGGGGGTAGCCTGCAGTGGAGCGAGAACGAGGATAGGGTATCGGATGGGTGGTTCATCCCGCCGCGAAGTGTATAGCCGCCTTAAATGAGCGACAGACAGAAAAGAAGGATCCTGATAACGCGAGCTTAGACAAAAATTCCGTGATCAGCGGAGAAGGAACAAGCCCCAAGAACCGCAAGCCCTGTGTTCCTGAACTCTCGTACTTGGTACTTTGTGGTTTAGGTCTCGATCGTGTGCATAGTGGAAGCACGCTTGTGCTGGGGCGAGACGAAACGAGGGTGGCTTCCATGAGCCCAAGTAGACATCATGAGCGTGGTTCCTGCACCAGTGGGACGATGGGCCAGCCGACGGTTTGACAAAAATTGATAGATCTAAGAGTCTTTGTCAAAAGTTGATAACAAATGAAGACGGGTCACAGACTCACCCACCAACCTCGAACTAACGCTGCTATGACGCAAGAAGCCTCCCAGCATGTAACAACGATGGACACAGTCTCAACGTACGAGACTATCTCACCTCGTCCGACCTACTTCGGACCTCCATCGTGGCTTGCGAAAGAGACATTGAGCTCGCACAGGGGTTAATGGTGACCCAACCTCCCGATCGGGATTGAATAAAGTATAAGCGGATGGTTGTATTGAGTGGCATCGCGTCACGTTCCATAGGTATCGACAGCGGGCGAGGGTACCGCTTTGTCAAAGTGGGCTAGGGATGGATAACAGCGGGCTAGGGAAGAATTTAGACGGGAGGTGCATGAACAGCGGTAAAGAAGGAACGCACCCGTTAAGAGCTCCTCAATCAATCTACGAACTCATCGTACTTCGCCGGGAATGGACCCGACTCGGTAAGCAATTCTAACTCTCGGAGTCGTAGTCATTACGGCCTGGATAGGTGATAACGGTCAGCGCAATGATGCCAACACAAAAAAGATAATCCTATTGACCATTCCCCTGCATGCCACTCTAAGATTCGCAGACATTCATTGGTCTTGGCAGCGCATATGCACGCATTTGCATATGGGTGCTATCAAGGCGTTGTCGAGACTTCTGTTGCTTAGCTTCCTCTTCTGGGTGCATTTGGAGAGAGGCTGACAGGAATGATAACCTCTGAGTGGAGAATGACATAGGGATTAAGAGTAAGCAAAGAGCTTGGGTAAGCCATGGTCAGGGAGAATGAGAACAAACAAAGTTCAGTTCACCACGATGATGTGTCGCCAAATATGTCTCAACAACGCGTCAACGCGTGTCATTGCCACACGGTTCTGCCATGCTTCCTCCCGATCGCACTTGAATCGTACCTCGATGGTTCAGATATCACAATGGTACAATAGCTGCATGTGCAGTTTTCCGATATGCCCCTTCCATCCTCAGACAAACACCGCTGCAACGCCGCTGCCACAGCAGTTGCAAAGCAGCCTCAAAACATCATGTTCAATGGCCCGAAGTGGTTTGCAACCAGCCGACAATATTCATTTCCACTCTTTTTCACTGTGATATCCATGTATTTATCAATCTTCCATCAGTAAGTGCGAAATCGATGTCATTTCACCTCTCAAGGACTTACTACACTCGATTCTTTTCAGCATCTGGAAAAGGGCAAGCATACGGGGTATCAGCAGTGCGCGAACATCGCATATATGCCAATGCTGTGGTGAGGCTATACCAGAATCAACTTATATAAAATTTATATGATGAATCTCATGGCCTTGTCTTCTTTGCAGCCGTATGCCTCTATCTTGTTTTCCCTGAATTCGACATCTTCATCTCTGTTTCTATTTGCCGCCAACCGCCCTTCAATACATATCCTCCAGGGCTCTATTTTCCATGATCCAGAGTAGAACAGCTGACGTGATGCCAGCAGCCCTTCAGTTACTGCAGCGGCACAGCCAACATCTTTGAACACTCTTTCACCTTGCTTCCACTTTATCTCACGCCACTCCTAACATCCTCACTAGCTTGGCCTTCCGAGCCCTATCATCTGACTGCAAATCATGATAGTCCATCTACATCTGCATTGTACTCACTCGCGACTCGCACTTCCAACAGGATCTAGATAACCACTAAAATAGTACTGCCGGTCTGCATGGGAGCTCGGATTTAGAACAGGGCGCGCACATGCTTCATGGAATGTTACCAACTGACCCAATCACTCAGACAGTCGGTATCGAAGCTTGTAGGACGACAAATGGCCCGTCCCCGCTGACACCGGGCGGCCGGTGTTTACTCAAAGATGACTGTCGAGGGACGACTCAAACTTGAGGAAGTTGAAGTATTATAGACAAACATCGTGACGAGGCAGATGAGCGTCAATCAAGCACAAATTTTCTTATACCTTCCCTTCATACCCCAACTCTCAAGTTCTACGTCGGTGTGAAGAAGTCAAATCAGCTCTGTCCAGTCAGACTGTGTCCGGGTAGCGGTTCAACAAGACTTGGATAATCACTTTTGAAGCATTTTAAATGATGGATGCCTACAGCTGGAGTAGCAGTGATGGCTTGCCTTGTCACGCTATCGCTATAAGAATCTTGTCCAGATGCCAGTTTCTACCGCAGAGGACCTTCGGTATAAATTGAGATGCAACGCACACATCTGTGTGCCTTTCATCCTCCCATCCTCGTGTCGTCTAGTCCACCTCTCATTATAACGTGGACTTCCTTCCAGATAGCCAAAGCAGGAGAACTTTAGCCTCTTTGATCATCTTAGGGCACTGTGATCATTCAGTTATGCTTGACCTGGTGATCCATCGAGTGACTTCCCCGATGTGGCCTGACTTCACTTTACAGTGGACGCTGAAAGCTTCGCAGGTTCGGCAGCCTTACAATTTTCCTGTGGCACTGATTCAAAGTTTTCTCATCAAGTGATACAGTACTGAAGCAACACCTTCTAATGTCATTCCGATTCTAATACTTAGGATCTGCCCCCGATGATCAACTCGCCAACATGATACATCACAATTGCAAACTCGAAGAAACGTACAGCCAACCAAGCATATCTTGACTCTTGTGGTTCGCTACAGTTGAGTATGGTCAGATCCGATTCCCGGTCAAACAGAGGGTCTTAAGTACGGTTGCCGACCTGGGTCAAGGTCTATTTCGTGATGGCATCATCAATGGCCGAGTAGCCGTGTCAGACCATGGCA
>JABCKT010000563.1:0-10972 GCA_018858115.1 Tephrocybe rancida | reverse complement strand
AGGTGCCTCAGGTGGGATCAGGTAGCCCGTTTATGGTCGGTTATTGACCTTTTACGGGGGCGTATGTTTTGTAGATGGACAGTTTTTCAGCAGTAACAGAAAATGACCGATGTCATCGCGGCCGCCAGGTGGCGAAATGGCGGCACGTGGTGGGAGAGTGGAGGAGCTGAATATTGCTTCCGGACCGGAATGCCGACAAGTCTGACCGGCTTGTTCCGGACCGATGTGATTGTTCCATCATCATCAACTTGAAGGTGGCTTCCATAAGTCAGCTGCAGTGGCCCAGCGGGTGGGTCATTGACACTGGTTAAGTCGGTACAACTTCAAGCACACCCCTACACGGCCTAGCGCTAGAAATCACTCAGGAGACTTGATCTATCTATAAGCAGACCTATAGCATCTGTGTTTTCCGCTTTACGAGCTATATCCGCCTTATATCTATTCCACCGTACAGACTATGGCGTCGCGTGACATTCCGCAAGAGCTTGTGGACTCAATGATCCATGAGCTCTAGGATGTTCAAACTCTCAAGTATTATGCAACCGTTTACCGCATGTGGACCTACCCGTGTCGTGTGCAGCTCCTTCCAGTTAGGCGTGGTTCTCAACCCGCATGATACTGAATCTCCTAGCCTGATTCACTCTCGAAGGGATATGAGCCATCACCATCCAGTTTCGGAGAATGCTTCAACTGAATTGCAAAACGCGTCGCTTCTTTGGAACTCCGGAGAGTCCTTTGGCGACTACCAGAAGAATGGGATACTCTTCTCTTGGCACTCTTCCTTCCCTTGCTGAACGTTCGCCGTCGGATTTCAAAAGTTTCGTTGGTACTTTCTTTCTGAAAAGCTTCAGGGGCAAATTATGCACACATTCCGCCTCTCAACTCTGGAGTTCATCGACTTTGGCGACATGACGGTTTCATATCCAGCCACCCTATGTACACTCATCAGATTACCACTAAACCTCCACAGCATTCCGATCTCAAAACTTTCGGTGCGCAGATCCGATGGATGGGACACCAGACCTCAAACTTCGCAACCGAGCCTTCGCCCCCACAGCTCTTGTCCGTCTCTACCGGTCTTACCAACTAAACCGCATTGATGTTCTGCGGTCCTTGCTACAGTAGAACACAGTCTACGATTCTCAGATATGTGCCAAACCCAATGGGGTCAGAGCTTATTGGAAGTAGCCCGCCAATCACTAGAACACCCCCCTGCCAGCGCCAAACCTGCTTATTACGGCGAGCATCGTTTCAGACTATGAACACTGGTATTTCACGTATTAATCGACCCCCTCGCAGACACGGCCATTTTATCGCGTTCTCAATGTCATGCCCCGGTTGTGCGTTTTAGAAATTCCCTGCATGCACCTTGTGATGCTTTTGGACGGCTTTTCAAGTCTCGAAGGTGACCATCCACTTGAGAATTTATTGATCACCCACGTAAATTCGAAATTCGATTCCTTGGAAGCGATTCATCGCCTTGATGGGCTTTTGGCACAACAGAGTGGGTATCACGCGTTGCGTACAGTCCAATTCAGGATACTACACTCCTAGTGGACGGAGTCCAACTGAATGAGCATATTTCAACGTACAAACAAACTTCGAGCGCATGGAGTGGTATCAGCATCATAAGAGAGAGTGCCCACAATTAGAAGACGTGTTCGGAACCCCGGGCCAACAAGTGGCAGGTTAGTCTCGATTTCTGTATTTTGTTTCCACTTGTAATCAAGATGTTTTCACCTTGTCCGCTGTTCAGCAATTTCATTGCAAGTGAATCTTTATCAGCTATTCAAACGCTCGACCCGCATCCAGCCTGGACGATTGAAAAAGTCTCGTGTATATTAAATTGTCCTGTTCGGTCAACGCCTTGGCATCCCAGGAGAGCCAACGAGATCCCTTGTTTGAACGTCATATTCTTCACTCGATCTACTTCTGCATGTGACGCAGAGGTCTCAATTGGCAACCGCGAAACCATCAGCGAGCAGTGTCGGCAATCCGACTGCGCTTTAGCTACAGAAGATGAACGACCCTTTCTTGTTCTGCCACTTGCCATGCTCCAACCCACGGCCAACGATTTTGCCGACGTGGCTTCTATTCCTGAAGGTTGCATAAAAGCACTCGTCTGGTAGTAGAATAATGCATCTCCCTTTCTGCGGGCGTTGGGACTACACCTTTCATCACGAGAATGCTCGCCTCTCTTGGTCTTGTTTTGCTGCTAGGAAGCTCTTTTGCTTGTGGTGCATCCGCTAGTATCAGGTACATTCGACTGTCATCCAGCTGTCTTGTGGCTTATAGCTTGACTCAGAAAGTGCGGATCGACTCCTTCAGAGGCTCAAGTTCTTGCTGCAGAAGCCCATTTCAACGCGCACAAGATATCTGACTACAACGACGCACCTGCTGCCAGTGCGCCCACGAAAATCCAAGTCTACTTCCACGTCATAACCGACGATGCGGACGACGTTCGTCAATCGGAAGGCGATATTCCGTAAATTCTTTTGCCCAGCATATTGGCATGTGGCGCCTAACGTTTCGTCAGTCAGGCCTCTATAGAGAAACAGATCGATGTCTTGAATCATGATTACGAGAAATTTGACCTCCATTTCGTCCTGTCTAACACCACGCACACCGTAAACTCAAACTGGTTTGATAGCGCGGGCCCTGGTAGCAGCCACCAGACCGCCATGAAGAAGGCACTTCGCCAAGGAGGAGTTGCCGATCTCAATGTGTATACGGTTGGGTAAGAGGCATCCACATCTGAGGTCGTGGCTTGCTCACAGTGGTGCCGTGCCATAGATTTAAATCAGGAAGTGGAGAGGGGTTATTGGGATATGCAACATTCCCTTCGGATTATTCTGAAAAACACAAAGACGATGACGGCGTTGGTACGTATGCATGGGATATTTCCTGCTCTTCAGATTGTCCGATATAGATATTTGACCGTGCCGAACAGTAATTCTGTATTCCTCGCTTCCCGGCGGTGGAAAAGCCCCTTACGATCTTGGGAGGGTGAGCTCGCTCATGTTACGGTGGGGTGCACCGCTGAGCAAGAAATCAGACTTTGACTCACGAAGTAGGCCACTGGGTCGGCCTTTACCACACCTTCCAAGGCGGTTGCTCAGGTGTGGGCGACCAAGTCGCGGATACACCTCCGGAGGCAAGCGCAGCCTACGGTTGTCCTAAAGGACGAGACACTTGCTCTGGCGGCGGCATGGATCCCATACGTATGTTTTTCAGACGTTGTCTTCTTTGAGTCGCAATATTGCTGACGTGCTCTTCCTGTAGACAATTTCATGGACTATACCGATGATAGTTGTATGACTGGGTTCACCAACGGCCAACACGACCGCATGAGAGGCCAGATGAATGTGTACAGAAAGGTTGCCATGTCGAGAATGTCATTGTAGGGTTCGGTCTTCATCTATGCAACGAGAGCTCGAGTGGTGTGTTTCAGTGTCCGAAGTATCACAACTTGCGCTTTGAAGAACACCTCATTTTCACGAGAAACTTTCAGGCCAACAAGAGTGGGAGGTTGATCTCAATTCATGTAGTACCTATACTGGTTACTTATTAATTTGAGATATTTTCAAAGTTGTTGGTGGCGTTGAAGTGACTGCGGCTTCATGCACATCTGGGATCCAGACATCACTAGTGGACCCCTGTGGACCCCGCAATCGTGCGAGGGAAGTCTTGTGATATAATGTCGCCGGCTTCGAAGCAACCGGAGAGGTACGGGGTCAAGAAATGGAAAGAGTAACTGTAATTTGTGGGGGTGGGGTGAAGGAAGGGGGAATCGAAAAATGAAGCAAGTATCACGATCAAACCGCGATAAGCCTTCCAACATGCAGTTTATCGACCCACGATCCATCAAAGGGGTCCGACAATACAGTCAGTCGGGTTCAGTGTCGACGTTCTGGCGGGCCACGCCCTTGTGGAAAACGCGGTATTTTTCACTTGGTTTGGTAGAGCACTGGCGACTTGGATTGGCCAGCAGCCACGCAACCAATCGGCTAGAAGTACGAGTACTATAGCATCGGAGATCTGACGCACTATAGTCACAGAAGGTCGGTTTCTTCTCCCGCTCATCCCACGGGAAGTGGTGGGTCCCGAGGCCCGACGTGCCTTTTATGTATTCTTTGAAACGTATAAGAGCAGGGCTCTCGTAGAAGAAGAGTGCATTGCGCTCTCTGCAAGCGGTAGTACTCTCATTATGATAATGCTCGCCTCTCTCGTTCTTGTAATACTGCTAGGGAGTTCCTCTGCTTCCGGAGCATCTGTTGGCACGAGGTACGCTGTTCGCCCGCTATTCGACTATTCCGCGCCTCATAGCTTGCTCAGAAAATGTGGGTCGACTCCATCAGGGGCTCAAGTTCTTGCTGCAGAAGCCCATTTTCGAGAGCACAAGATATCTGACTACAACGACACACCTGCTACTATGCCTGCAGAAATCCCAGTCCATTTCCACGTCGTTACTAAGGAGCCTGCGGATGGCAGTTCGGAAGGCGATATCCCGTAAATTCATTTTAATGGCATTTACCCAGTGTGGCGCCTAATTTCTTTATTAGTCAGGCCATGATAGAGGAACAGATAGATGTCTTGGACAAGGCTTACGGATCATCTTATCTTCGTTTCAGTTTGGCCAATACTACGCGCACCGTCAACACAACCTGGTTCAATAGCGCAGGTCCTGGCAGCAGCGACCAAACTGCCATGAAGAAGGCCCTTCGCCAAGGAGGAGTCGCCGATCTTAATGTGTATACGGTCGGGTAAGAAAACATTCTGTTGTTGAGGCCACGATCTACTCACGGTTGATGTTATAGATTTAAATCCGGTAGTGGTCACGGATTGTTGGGATATGCGACATTTCCTTGGTCCTACTCAAGTAACCCGTCAGATGACGGCGTTGGTAATCTTGCATGCGACTTTCTCACTCTTCAGAATTTTGATTATGTCTGAACAGTGATTTTGTATTCCTCACTGCCTGGTGGAACAGCCACCCCCTACGACCATGGCCAGGTCAGCTCACTCATCTTGCGGTGGCGTACATCACTGATCAAAAAATTAGACTTTGACTCACGAAGTAGGCCACTGGGTAGGCCTTTACCACACCTTCCAAGGCGGTTGCGATGGTGTGGGAGATTTAGTTGATGATACACCTCCGGAGGCCAGCCCAGCCTTTGGTTGTCCCGAGAGACGAGATACTTGTTCCAGCGCCGGCGAAGATCCCATACGTACGTGTGCTTAACAGTGTTGTCATTGAGGAGGAATATCGCTGACGTGAGTCTCCATGTAGACAATTTCATGGACTATTCTGATGATGGTTGCATGACTGAGTTCACCGCAGGCCAACACGTACGAATGAGAGACCAGATGAAGACATATAGACAGGTTGCTGTCGCGAGAATGCTATTATAGGGCTTGGTGATTATCTATATAACGGGAGCAGTATGTGGTTCGGTTCCCAGTCAATGACTGGCATTGCGCAGAACGCCAACGTCTGAGGAAGAGACGTACACACCGTGCTTCCCTGATTGGCGCTCAGAGAATGCAAGCGGTTCTACTGATAAGGTGTACGAAATGGCGAGCATAGTTTCTCGAGATTTCCTGTCTAGCCGACTGTCCGAGCTCATGCTGTTGTGGGGTTGAGAAACATTTTATACTGTAATTGGGATGGGACGTACCTTGCTTCGCTACCGAAGGTCCTTCACTCCAACTGTACTTCAAAGAGCCCTGTATCCTCTCTTCCCTAGTACTGACAAGTTTATCTAAAAATAAGAAGAGTATTAGCAAAAAGTTGATTTTGGGAGACGTTGCGCGGGGACACACTCTTCCAGTAAAGCAAGCCCCAAGCCTTCCCGTGTTTTCCCTCGCACTTGAACTGTGACCGTGTCACCAGCCAATAGCTGCCCTCAATTTGCTTCGTACCCCAACGGGTCTGGTGCACGAATTTGCCAACACCGCCGTCCGGCGTCCGAGAGAGAACTTCATATAAGTTCCCTGACCGCAAAACGAGTGAAGGGGGCAGTTCACGGGGCAAGAGCTTTTGTATCGAACGAGCGATATTGATATTGGACCGCACGGGTGTCCATAGCATGGTTGGGTGAAGAGAAAATTTGAAACTCAGCTCTTCCGTCTCAAACGCTCATGTTGGCTGCTCGACGATGCCTCCGACGGCTACCACCGCGTTCGGGATCTAACTCAACACACACCCAGCGGAGATTTCTGAGTGTCAAGCATGAAACGGATGAATGTGGGATACCGCTTGAGCCGACATGGTCGGTCCACGAACTGCTCTCCTCGTACCCGAAACCGACCCTCTCTTCCGCGGCTTTGACACGACTTTACGAACTTTCTGCTCTCATACCTCCAGAAGAGGGATCGCCTGAGCATGCGAAATTGAAGGGGGAGATGGAGGAGCTCATCAAACTCGTCGAGGCAGTGAAAATGGTTGATACCAGCGATGTCCACCCGACGCACTTCAAGCTCCCGGACCAGCAAACACCCACTTTCGATAATGAACCCTCTGGTCAATTGCTATTGCGCAACGCAGCACGTACGAAGGATGGATTCTATGTCGTTGATTCGGATAGGAAGAGGCTATAGAAAACACATAAACCCTCCGAACGGGAAGCCGTGTATCTTCGAGAATGATGTCGAGACTCTAGTTCGTTAACTCTGCTGTATTTTGTCATACTAAAATTCATTATACAGTTGGTTATCATGAATAGATGATCTCCTGTGGTGGTATGATCAGAAGGGTAGCAGTACATTACTTAGAGGCATTTGGGAATAAGATCGTATGTCAATTGGGTCTTCGCATCTCATGCGGAGGGGGCAGCGAGCGTCCCGTGTCCTCCCGTTGATCCAAAGCCACCTGCTCCTCTGAGAGTTTCGTCGAGGTCCTGACAGCACATGATAAGAAAGAGCCAAGCAAGCATGGTGATCAACAACTAACCTGAACCTCGAGGATTTCGGGGGTATAGATTCTTTCGATGATGAGCTGTGCTATGCGGTCGCCCTGCTTGACTATTCGTAGGTATCAGCAAAGACAGTCGCGAGGGGGAAAAATAGGGCAGTTAGTCACCTTCGAAATCTTTATCTGACAGGTTGAACAGCAACACAAATACCACGCCTCGATAGTCTGCGTCGATGACTCCGGCTCCAGTATCGATCATGAATTTTGACGCTGGACGAGCTGCGTTAGGCATGTGAAGCATATCTAGGGAACTGGATGGACGTACCAAGCCCACTGCGGGGTGCGACGCGACCGTAAGTGCCAGCTGGCACTGCAATGGAGAGTTGCGTGTCCACGAGCGCCTTTCCATGTGCGGGAATAGTTTTGTCCTCAGCACTATCGATAACAGTAAGAATCTGCACGGTACGTATACGATCAAAAGGCTTGAGCTACCTGTAAAGATCATAGCCTGCAGCGAGAGCAGAACCGCGCTTCGGAATGGTTGCTTTCTCGGAGAGACGCTTGATGAGGAGGTTAGAGGTGGGTGTGAGAGTGGGTTCGGGCGACATTTTTCGTTTCTTGAGCTGTGGTGTATCGTCTGACATGAAGGCAGAGAGGAAGAAACAGTCGACGCGTCGATCGGGGGTTGAAATACTCGGACGCGTCAACTCCGCATAAGGAAATATAATTCTAGCTCCGCGGCCCAATGGTCGTGCCCTTAAAGAAAAAGAATGTCAAAAAACTTGAAAGAAGTGAAAAGAAAATACGCTCAAGATTTGGAACTTTCATGTTCATTCTATATATTCTAATGAAACGATCATCGGAAAAATGCATGATATATTGTCAGCTCAGAGTCTGAAGAAGGAGCATATCAATTCTACGATATAAGCCAGCATGAATCATAATGACCACTGAAAGACCACGGGCTCCAAGAAGTTCAACACAGTGGTGCTCATCGTCCATTTACACGATTGACACTGCGCCTTTAAAGCGGGTATAACTTATAAGCAAACCGCCATAAGAACTGTATATCCAGCGTATTCATTGGGTGTGAGTGCTGAGAGCCGCAAGCGGCGCCTTTATATAGAGAGCAAGGTTCTGAGGTGATATTAGGTTGTAGGATTAACGCATGGTACAGATATATATCGGCCAGTCGTAGAACGGGTCGTTTGGGTGCAGTCTAGATTGCAGTGCGATGAGTGGCTATGACGCCCAGGGCTGGTTCCGGTAGTAGCCTCTGAAAGGCTAGAAGCCTTTCGGTGAGGCGCGCTGATTGTTGGATTAAGAGTCGAAATGTCCAGTGAACATTGGAGACAGGGTATCAGGGGTTTCAACCATCCGGTAACGGTTTCATTGAGCACTGGTTTTTATCTGCAGTACGGGGGTCAACGACTGGTGTGCTTACATGCAACCCGTAAGAAAAGACGCACTTGTAGGCCATGCATGTCTGGCATTTCTTCCTTGAGGGTTTCAGTGACAAGCCGATGTTGCTTCACAACGGAAAGGCCTGCAAACGCCGGGCTGGAGATATTGATTGCGTAGAACGAGCCGCACCCTCCTAAATTTGATATCAGGTTATACGCACCTCTTCTAAGCATGAAAGTGCGAACCGGAAACGTCCTGGACCTTGACCTGACATGGAGCGAACCTCTCTGCCAGCTTATTCGTGATTAAGCGCTCGCCCTCGAGCTGCTCTGGCTGTGAGGCATTGAAGCGTGCTGAGCTAGCGGTGAATGTGCGACGGGCAGAGGTGGGAAGGAGTCTGCGAGAAAGAGACAGGGCGAACATTGCCTGGTCTAGGCTTGACGGTCGAGGCAAGGAAGAGGCGTTTGTCATCCATCAAAAAAAACGCGTCCAAAACAGGAAGGCATCGAGATTTGAGAACCAGTCCCCGTAAATTCCCTCCTCATCCACGTCGGTGTTGTGGACACTTTCTTGTCGTCGTCCTTGACGACGTGCTCTCTGATTTAAAATGTGGGGCGCATTGAGGGCCACGGCGTGCCCGCGCCTCCCTTATATGGGTGCTCGGCATCTTAGCCTAAGGGGAACTTTTTCTCGACCGTCCTTGCTGAGCGTTACATGCCCACGTCCGACCCCGTCGCGGTTGCAGTCCCTCCTCGCTGCTTCAAAATCATTGAGGTTGCTTTCGCAACCCTCGCATGCAGAAATGCCGTATCTTACCCGTCCAGCCGTCGGAAAATGGCTTCTGATGTCCTCTACCCTCGTTTTTGCCATTGTCGTAGTGGGCGGCGTCACTCGCCTGACTGAATCAGGCTTGAGCATTACGGAGTGGCGCCCTATAACGGGTGTGCTTCCCCCGCTCTCCGAGGCCGAATGGGAAGCCGAGTTCGACAAATACAAAAAGACTCCAGAGTTCAAATTGTACGTTTGCTAAACTCTATACATAGGTTGTAATTTTATATTTATCTAGGCTTAACTCTGGCGCCACCCTCTCGGACTTTAAATTCATCTTTTCCATGGAATGGGGCCACCGTCTTCTCGGTCGCCTCTTGGGAGTCGCCTTTGTCGGCCCTTTGATTTACTTCGGCCTACGACGCAAAATCTCCAAAGCCCAATTTGCGCAGCTTCTCGGGCTGGGTACGCTCATTGGCGCACAAGGCGCGCTTGGGTGGTACATGGTGCAATCTGGCCTCGACGCGTCGCTGATGGAAGAGCCCAACGCGGTCCCCCGTGTGTCGCAGTACCGTCTCGCAGCGCACCTGGGTATGGCGCTTGCGCTATATGTGGGCATGTTTGGTACGGGTATGGCCATTATTAAGGATTGGAAGTTCTCCCAAGGATCACCGTGGAGTGGCAAAAATAATGGGAGAAGTTTCGAGTCTTACTTGGGCCAGCGCAGCACTGTGACGTTCAAGAGGCTGGCGTGGGCACTTACGGGGCTTGTGTTTTTGACGGCGCTTTCAGGTACGGTTCTTTTATGTTCTGAGGAATACTGAATTGATTGGCTTTTGAACGAAGGTGCATTCGTTGCGGGCCTGGACGCTGGACTGTTGTACAATGAGTTCCCTTTGATGGGTGGACGTCTTGCACCCCCTGTAGACGAGCTCTTTTCTCCAATGTATGCTAAGAACGAAGACAAATCCGATCTCTGGTGGCGTAATATCTTCGAAAACCCCACTACAGTCCAGTTCAACCACCGTGTCCTTGTAAGACTCTCCACTTTATTTCCTCCTTTCAAAGCCTCACCCCCTCCCTAGGCCACGACGACGTACCTCTCTACGTTCCTACTCTGGGTGGCCTCACGTCGGCACTCTGGTCGTGCCGCCCTTTCACCATTGACCCGCAAGGCTATCACGGCAGCTTTCGCGATGGCAAATGTGCAAGTACTCCTAGGGATCTCGACGCTACTGTACCTAGTCCCGGTGCCCTTAGCTGCGGCACATCAAGCTGGCAGTGTGCTGCTGTTGAGCGCGATGCTGCATGTGCTCGTGACGCTCAGGAGGCCTGGGGGTGCTGCGATACGCTGGCGAGAATTACTAAAGCCCAAGGTGACGCCCCAGCCGAAGCCTGAGATACAGCCCCAGACGAAGCCCAAGGTGAAGCCTGAGCTGAAGTCTAAAATGCAGCCCCAGACGAAGCCCATCACGAAGCCCGCGCTGAAGTCTAAGGTGCAGGCCCAGACAAAGCCCACGGTGAAGCCTGAACTGAAGGCTAAAATGCAGCCCCAAACGAAGCCCTTGGTGAAACCTGAGCTGAAGGCTAAAATACAGCCCCAGACGAAGCCCGTGGTGAAGCCTGAGCTGAAGGCTAAAATGCAGCCCCAGACGAAGCCCAAGGTGAAGCCCGAGCTGGTGTCTAAAATGCAGCCTCAGATGAAGTCCAAGCTGCAGCGCAATGCGTCAGCCGTGAAGAAGGCTTAAACTCGGAAGGAGATGCATGGACCGTCACGGTGTCATTAATACGTCATGGACAAACAATGCTACACAGCACAAAGCCTCAAATTCCTCCCACGTCATAATTCCAGAAATATTCAAATATTTCTATCATTTTCCTCGCATA
>JABCKT010000562.1:0-11009 GCA_018858115.1 Tephrocybe rancida | reverse complement strand
AATTTATCATACTTTTATATATATTTTAAATACATTTATATAATTTAAAGCAAAAGAAAAAAAAGTGCTGCCCACTGCCACCTCTGTGGCAGGCGGGCATTGTGGGCATTCTGACATGGCAGTGGTTGGGGGTGCACACTCTCACATCACTCCTGATGGGGTAATCACAATGAAAAAAAAAAAAAAAAAAAAAAAAAATTAGAACCCACCCCCGCTGCATAGGTGGGGGCAGGCAACAGTAGTCAGCAGTGTGTGCCATTGTCATGTCAGATGGTGGTGTGCCACCTGTATCAACTACCTGATGCCATCATATATGGTAGTTGCCCACCAGGCTGATACCATCAGAGATGGAAACTGCCCATAGGCCAAAAATCAAGTCATTTGCTTCCACAACAGCCCTTCTGGCAGCCCAGGGACAGCCAAGTACTACGACAGCACAGCACAAGTCCTCACCCATCAGACAAAAGGAGAAAACAGTGTATTAGTATAAAACAAAGAGTATAAAGTCCATATGAATATATGATAAACGGAGTAAAGTCTATATAAAGAGAACTATAGGTTACCTATGCTAAAAACAACTCTGAAACATTGGCAACAACCTTGTCCCAGGATGCACCGTTGCTGTCTTCCTCCAAGAGTCCATGCACCCAGAAAAAGAGGGCGGTGAGTACACTGAGAAAGCTGTTCTTGCCAGAGCAATGGGCAACAGGACAGATGACCTCAAACCAAGCCTTGAAACTATCCTTGAAGGTGTTGACATCCACGGTGGGGTGCCACTTGAAGGAGCAGGCGCATTGGATCCAATCACCAACACAGGCAGGGCACCCACTGGGCAGGAGTGGGGCAGCATTGGCAAACAAGGCCTTTGCTTCAATGTCAGCCCAGCCCAAGGGCAGCTTTGTCCACTGGGGGCCAAGGTCCTCCGTCTGGATCTTCTTCAGCACACTCTTGAACCAGACAGGAGCATTGGTGGGCGCAGAGACAGTGTCAATGAGCTGGTGTTTGGGAGAGTGGTCATTGTTGCTGGGCTCCGTGCAAGCATACTTGCCGGTGGAGACAGAGGAATTGGTGGTAGAGGGAGCCCCAACAGAGGGAGAGGTGTTGTTGGTGACAGAGTAAGCTCCAATGTCGGAGCTATTGACATGAGCCCCTACATTGACTTGTGATACGACATTGAGCTCTCTGGGCTATGATAGGGGAGGGGAAGGGGCATGAGAGGGAGGCTCCAAAGGAGCAGGGGATGGAGCACAGCAAGGTGCTTGTGATAGAAGTCGGGAATGGGCAGCTGAGGGAGGTTGAGACTGGGTGGGGGATACTGCAGCAGGCTCAGTCCGAGTCTGAGATGCAGGCGCCTGAGAGGGCTGAAGGTCAAGAGTTTTGAGGATTATGCTGTCCTTCTCGAGACCGAGTTCGCTGACAGTTAGTGATGAGCAGGGGTAGCCTACCTGGTGGGGTAAATGACCCGGGGTACATGGGGTAGGGGTACGGGTAATGATTTTGCTACCCCAGTGCTACCCAGACCCTACCCCAAGGGTAGCAGGGTGACTTGGGGTAACTTGTGCACATGAAAATTCTCAATGTATAAACTAAAGCTTGCTTGATATTCAATATAAGCCTTCAGGAAGAATGTTCTTCTTGTAACTCTCCTGCTGTGACTGTACAAGGTCCCGTGGTATCCTTAGAACCAATGCTAGACTCAACATTAGCTAAGAAGAAACAAGCTATCAGATGGGAGACATAGTGTTTTAAAAGGGATGGATCTGAAGGGGCTTGGGTACATCTATGCACACAGCAGTTGTGCCCGGTTGAGACTGGTCGGAGGCGGTTGCAATACTTCATCAAAATCCTAGCAACTGCAACTTGAAGTTGGGTCTTTTGCAGTTGCAGTCCAGTTGGGTTGCAGTCTTTTCCAGTTGCTGCAACCTGACCTTAAAACACTAGGGAGACATACATCATAATATTGAGTCTACTGCTATCAGCAGGCTCTGGGCCTCCACCAATCAACAGCCACTTCCAACCTGTAGTATCCCCAAGGGTGTTGAGGAAAGGAGTTGCAAAGTTTGGAGTTTGTTCAATTGTGCTGAGAGAGAGTTTGTCAGTAAAATCTATACATGCAATGGTAAGGCATGCATACCATTGTCTCAATGCTGGGTCAGTGGGAGGTGGTGCAGACCAAGCATCTTTCCATGCCTTAGTGTCAGCCTCGAACTCCTCCCATGCCTTGGATTCCCAAAACAATTTGTCTTCGCCAGGTAAAGTGTTGAAGAGCTTGCTAGCTGTGGCGTTGTAGAAGGCAAGCCAATTGGTTTTGGTGACCTTTATGGGACGGGTCATCCACATGAACTCAGCTTTAACTTTGTCGTCTTGACTGCAGTGCCAGATGTTGTGAGCAGGCTTGCAATGCGGTGTGCCAGTAGAGAGACCAAGGAACTTGTGGTGGAAGGCAGTCTGGAATAGGTCGGCATTCAGGATCAGGGGCAGAATCATCAACGAGAATGAGAGCCTCTGGAGTTGGCTCCTCATTCATAGCAAGGTTGAGCAGGTAGCGTTTGAGGTAGTGGTGATTAATGTTGGGAATGATGTCTCCCAAACATCCAGATCTCACTCCAGATGAGTAGAGGGGAAGCTCAGCCATAAACCAGACCTTGCACGTGCCATGAAAAGTACCAGGGTTGGGCATTGTGAGGTGAAGCAAAGTGTGTGGATAGATAAGAAGAGCAAAGTGGGTAATAGTACAACATAGGCAACTAGCAGCGTGGGCAACTAGCAATGCGATGGGTTGAAGTTGTCCATTTTATAGGTGGAGGTGAATAGTGAGCTGGTGGTATATCAAGCTGGTGGTGATCTGGGCAGATCTCAAGCTTGCAGTGTGATGAGCCAGGAATAATATTGAAATTCACAATGTCCAAGTGCTGCAAGGGTCGTCAACGTGCTGTGGAGGAGGAGAGCAAAAAAGACGAACCTGATTTGGGAGTTGAAACAAAGTGATGAATTTGGAATAGATCCAGATTTCGATGTGACGTGACAGGTTGAACACATACCAGTCGCATATGACAATGTTGTTCATACGTGCACAGTTCAAATGCAAGTCCCCCTTCACCCTCTTCTTGCTCCTATGCCCACATTGTCTAGTCAGTTTTTGTGGTACATGACTGAATGTCTCTGTGGAAAAAATGCTCATAACTAACACAGATTGTTGAATTTGAGCTTTGTTGAAGAGTAAGTTGTATTCCTCTTGTTCTTGTCACTTTTTTGATGACTTTTGAACTCAGTCTTAGTGTGTATAGCCAGAAACGGTGAGGAGGACCATACATTAATTCTTGTATTAACATCCTCAAAACCTGACATTTTCTCAGTGCCTGCAAGCCCACCTCCCTCTCTGGAGCCCAGCGAACTCTCAGACACTGAGTCCACAATCTTGTCAGATGATACCAAAGGATCCATGTTTGCCTCAATCTACAACCGTGCAACCCACTGCTTCAAGCCTGTTGCTCCTGGCACCTTGTTTTATGTTTGTCAAGTTGAGACCACCATGGTTACAAAGTCATACAGTGACGTCTCCCATTCACTCAGCACTCAGCATGTCATTGAGGATGCCTACATGCCAGTGAGGTCTGCTACTCCTGTCATGGTGTCAGCTGCATCTCTGTTCAAAGCTGCCCATTCTGCTGCTACCCCACACACAGTCAAGCTCAACCCTCGTGGCCACCCACAGTCCAGCGGCACCTCCCAATCGACACTCCCTTGCAGTCCGGTGTCAGTTCTGATCTTCAGTGGATCAGACGCCTGTTGCTAGGGCAGATATTACAGTCAGCAATCCTCCTGCCATTGCCTTTGCTGCTACTCCTGCCATGCCTGCTGTCCCTTGCCCGCACCTGCTGCACTTGCACCTGCTGCACCTGCACCCACTGCACCCATGCCTGCTGGCCCACCTGCCCCTCACATGCTCATTTCCCCGTTGCAGCAGAACCAGGTTTTTTACGTCATCCTTCATAGTGCTGAGTATGGTATCTTCACGGATTGGTTCATCAGGGTTTCTAATCTTGTTCTGGGCAGCTGAGCTTCTATATCAGGTTGCTGGTGGACATGGGTCCAAAGATGCAAAACAGATCATGGAAGAAGTGCTACAGCTGGGACAAAGCTTATGCTTACTACCAGAATGGATGGGCTGCTGGAGCTGTCATGGTTGTTTGATTAGGTAAGACCCTGTTTTCAATCCCCCTTCATAGTTCACCGTTGATCTGTTAGACAGCCGTTGTTGCTCTAATTTGTTAACTTTGCCTGATTTCAAGTTGTGTATCATTACTCAATATAGCTTTTTCATGTCCGAAATGACCTTCTTCTCCTGCTACTGTTATTTGACATTGCAAATATGAAATTTCCAAATTGTGAAGCCTGAGGCCTGATGGAGCAATCGAGAAACAAGAGATATACTCAGGGGATAACACAGATAAGTGCAGAAAGATCCAAACTCAATCCAAAACGAATGTTTTCAATAAGTCAACTGTCTTTAACAGAGGCTAGCAGCAATTGAACAATGCCACATGCAATTGGCGCCTATGTGCTCGGTTCAAACCTGGGCAGGATTGAAGCATGCACAGCTTGATACTGTTGACAGAGTTCAGGGAGTGCAGACAATTGAGATGCATCAGGCACCCCCAAATGGTGGCAAGCAGTGAGGCGATGGTGTTTGTGGGATCATGCATAGGCTTGGGTATTGAGGAACCTGTTTGAGCATGATGAAGGTGAACAAGTAAAGGACAAAGGGCGCTGGGCACAAGTGGGATGGAAACAGGATTACACTTGGGAGCAGAGTTGAGGTGCTGGATGTGAGGTGGCGGATGAAGACAATTAACAATTTATGATTGGGGGTGATCTTGCAAGGTGAGACTCAGTCAGAGGCATGCAAGGCACTCGGGGAGGAACAGGCATCAAGGGATGTGAGTTGGGGCTGAGAGGCACAGCTATGCCTAGCTATGGCTAGATGGACCAGGTTTTTGGACACAGGGATAGGATCATTGGGTTGGCATGCATGAGTAGGGAGTTGATTGCTGAGCAGCATATGGGAACCATAAACTCAAGGTCGGTGCCTACACTTAACTAGACTACTCCTTTCTAAGGTTTACTGTTTTTTAGATTGCTGTTCGCCCCACTGCTGGTCAATAAACATAAAACCTCTGACCCCACCAAGTGCCACTATCAAATTAAGCACTACACCCTACCCAAAAGACATTGACCCTTCCTCCCATTCCTGCTGCTGGGCTTAACCGTGAGCCCCTGATTGCCTGCATCAAACCATTGCTGTTTCAGAAAACAAAGGTCTCACTGGTAGATGCTGCTTCTGGCTCCGGGAGTGATACCCAAAATCCTGCCTTGCCAACCCCAAGCTCTCAAGAGCCAACAGATGTAATGCTCACAATGCTTGTATCGCCCCCCAGCTCCAGGTTGATGGAAGCCTCCTCCTCCTCCCCCATGTTTGCCTCAGTTAATTCTCCTGACCTCTGTCACCGTTGTCTCCTCCACTGGCTGATGAAGATTACAGCCTTCAGCCTCTCAACACGTAGGGTTGCATCTGCTACTTACCAATGTAGAACTGCCACCAAAGCTATACTAGACCATTGGAGCTCATGATATCTTGCATCATACACATGCTTCATGGCCCTAAAATGGGCAAGCTCCTGGGGTGTCATGAGTTCTCAAAGTCTACAAAATGCATGGGGACAACCAAGTGGCCTGAGTAGTTAGTGTTTTAAGGTCAGGTTGCAGCAACTGGAAAAGACTGCAACCCGACTGGACTGCAACTGCAAAAGACCCGACTTCAAGTTGCAGTTGCTAGGATTTCGACAAAGTATTGTGACCGCCTCCGACCGGTTGCGACCGGTCGCAACCGCTGTGCGTATAGATGTACTCGAGCCCCTTCAAATCCATCCCTGGCACGTCCAAATCGGACAAGAACTGAGCGAGTTATGACCAAAACAATCCTGGATGCGGTCAATTTGTATGCTCCCCACCATTTTGAGCATATCTCTGTCAGTTCTTGCCTGATTCAAGATGTGCCAGGCTGCAAATAAAGGTAGGAAGTATATCTACACACTACAATACAACACAATATGTATATTTACCCAGTTGCAACTGATCGCAACCGGAAAAAGACTGGTCAAGACCAGTCACAACCCAACTGGGTTGCAACCAGTTGCAACCAGTTGCAGTTGCAGTTGCTACATTTGGGCATTCCCAGCGACTGGTTGTGGTTGCAGTTGCTGAAAAAACAGGTGAAAGACCTGACCCAACACAACCTTAAAACACTATGAGTAGTAGTTTGTACCTCCTTGCTCATTTCTGTGCTTTAGCAGCCAAGGCTTCACAGTGTCTAGGGTTGTTATTATAGTATTGTTCAATGAAATGGAGTTTAAGCACCTACCAATCATAATAGAGAAGTTGCGGTATCCTGAGCAGTTTCATACTTGAACCTTAAGAATAAGGAAGTTGCAGTGGACCAAATGTTATCAGTACCAGGTGTGTGGGAGTTCAGTACAGATTGTCAAAGTGTTATGTCAATGTGCTCATTGCTTTCGGGACGTTTGAAGGGGGGGAACTCGCTTTATATGAGCCTGGGCTAATTGTCAAGCTGGCTCTGACAGACGTATTCATATTTCCCTCGTGTGATACCACTCATTTCAACTTACATTTTAAAGGAGAGAGGGTGTCTGTTGTGCTTCATTCGGATAAGTATGGAGTATGGGCACCAGTGGCACAAGAAGTGTGGCTGGGTGACAGTGAGAGCTGATGACAATCATTAGAACACGTTTGACTTTTTTGTAGTATAATGAATAGGATATCATCTTTGACGACAACAAGACACAGACAACTAGTTATAGATGAGGGCTCATTCTAAGAGAAACTTGCCTGATCCTGATTATAGCAGCCTCTCGCCAATGTCTGCCTGGTGACGCCATTCCTTCTTGGCCTTATCATACCTTTTGTTTGCCTTCTCAATCTCTTTCCACAGCCTTTCTCTTTTAGCACCTTCATCTTCTGAATCATCCAGCCTGTTAATATCATCTAGGGTCTGATACGCAGCCAGCAATGACCCATTGGCCACATCAAACTTGGCAGTCTTTTGGAGAAACCTTTCATTGTGGGCAACAATCTTGCTATCCTGGCTCTCAAGGGCTCTGTGAGACGAAAGCCCTGATGGAAGGTTTAGCAATGGAGTTGCTATTAAATGTTCTACTGACCTTTCCTCTTGATATTTTTCATGAAGTTTTCAGAGATGTGGCCTGACTTATAGGAAGGGCGAACACCAGATTGCTCCATGGCCTGGGCAAACGTCAGAGAAGAACAGGAATTTGATGAAACAGCGCTTACTATGAGCGATTTGAACTTGACTGAGTCATAAGCCTGGCCCTTTCTCAGACCTCCCAACAATGTACACCACATGCCCTCTTGATTGATGTCTGGATGGACAATCTCATCAATATTAGTGTTGCTCTCCCCAGCCTTCCACACATCCAAGGGAATAAAGCTTTTCTCCCAGCAGATACCGGCGAAGGCATAACCACAATGTTCTTTATCAAGAACCCAATCTAGCTTCACGGTAAGTACATTCATGCGTTTGATAAAGGAGCCAGACTGACCTTTTCCTGCCTGTCCTCCTAATGATTTGATATTCTCTATAGTCTCATCCCACCTGTTGTGTTGAATGCATACCAAGCTCCTCATCAGGTTGCGAACCTCCTCACCGACAGCACATTTGCGGATATTGCACAGACAGTGAATGTAGCATAACTGATAAACTCATCGAAGGTGTTCAAACAGTGTAAGAGATGCCAGGGTTCACAAATTTTCATGCAAATTTTCATGCATGTTGAGTTTGTCGGGCAGGCCTTGAGCTAGTCTTTGAAGATGAAGGCCCAATCCTTCAGAACAAAGCAATAAGATGTGTGCCAAAAGTGCTGTGACACACGTACCTTTAGCTTGACCCCCGTGCTGGTCTGCCGTTTACTGAAGAATCATTCCCCCATAGTCCATCAGCTCAGATGATCCGCGGACATGCCTCCATTCCAATGAGTGGCCAACATCCTCCCTGATGACATTGTTGAGTTCATTGAACATCCGAAAATGAGCTGCTGCACACTGCCTGTTCATATAGATTCGACAAAGAGTGACACCTAGTACATCAATTAGATTGTTTGACACATCATACATACCAAGGAAAACCAGGAGACTCAACTGGTATTCAGCTGATGATTGACACAAGCAACCTTGAACTCTTTGAACCCCAAGATATGTTTGTGACCTATGTCGCTCTGCAGATACTGAGCCTTGGCAAATCGCTCGCTCGCTTCTGCAGTCATGCAAATGATGATCTGCAACATATTTGAAGAAACAAGGCCATCGTCTGCATTGGCGTCCTCCTCTAGCAAGTCATCTGCCATCACATTGAGCTCAGAAAGAGGTATGCTGATCATGTGCCTGATGTAGTGTTGCTGATGAGGAAGGGTTCTGTTTTGCTCCTCATACATATGGTGTACGCCTGATTGAAAGCCATTCAGTAAGATCCAATACAAGGATCACAAAGTGTACCTTCCCAGCCTGTCCCACTTGGAAAGGATTCAAGCTTGATTTGGTCAATATAAACCTTAACATGAGACCAGTTCGCCAGTGAAACATGAAAGTCGTTGAGGGTTGGGTTCAGAACATGAGGCTGCGCCCTTTCCAAGAATGCCTTGACAAGGGGGTGTCATAGAAAGGAACAAGGTGTGAGGTCTGCCAAATCAGAATCCTTGGTTGAACGAAGCAAGACCAGAATCTGTGCTTTGAGAAGAGGCGGTGTCTTGATTGGAGTTGGTATATAGTGAAAATGAGGACCTTTCGACATCACAAGCACATATGGGCAAACTTGGCAGTATGCCTCAAGAGGTGCATACTCTTGGAATTTACATGGGCAAGAAAGACGCTTCAACTCAGCCTGAATAAGCTGCTCGCTTTCATTTTGGTGGAGTCATGCTATAGAGGTAAGAGTAATCCATCAGTATATTGAACGTGCCAATACTCAAGGAAGAACTTATGACAGAAAATTTTCTGCTGACAGGCATTAGAAACTGTGCTGCAAGGCGCCCAAGGAGCAGAGTTTGCTGAGCCCAAGGCAAGGTGCTCAATCTGCAAAGCTTCTTCCGTGTCACCGGTAAGAACTGCTTCAATGTAAGATATATCCAGATCACCCATGGTCTCAAGGCTCATGTTGATGTAGTGATCCCTGTTTACTTTTCGAGAGTAGTGTTCACATCTGTTTCCATTTTATCAGTCAATAGAGAGGTGTACAAAAGAGAAGTGACTGACTTGATCAAAGGTTTTCCATCGAAGCCCCTTGCAAAGAGTAGACGGCCATCACAAGAAGGCTCTGATTTCAAAGGGTACCCTCGACTCATACAGGACCAGACAGACAACAATGTATCTCTCTCTTCTATCTCCTGTTTCACAAATTCAGTTGTCTTGTGTTGCGACCCCGTACAGCCAATTCTGCGGAGAGAACTAAGAAAAGCAACCGTCTTCTGGAAAATATCTAATCCAGTCAAAGTGCCGTCCACAGGAATTGTTTGGATCCTAGATATCTGGTCAGACAGAGCCTCTCGTGATGCTTGTGTATGAGGTTTTGTAGCATCATCCCAATTGACAAAGGGGCAGGCTTTGTTCCCTTGACCTTGATTTGTCACATGTGTCAAGTATAAGTATGTCAAATAGAAGGATGCTACATTGAACTCACAGGTTGAGTGCTTCTTTAAACAAGGTACAAGTTCGCCGGTATTGATGTCTCTGAGAACATCACAATAGAAGCACTCACATGGCTTTGAAAAGCCTTTTGGAGAACCTTGAGAGTACACAAAGTCAAGTGAAGGCTGCATCCAATTCTTAGGATCTAGCTTGAAAAGATGGCCCACCAGCCCTTTGTCACCAACTGCACTAGTCTTAGGGTATTCTAGAGAGGATATGTATAGAGTTTTGACAGTACTGTTTGGCGTGTGATCCGGACACTGAATTGAACAGAATCTGCCTGTGTTTGAGTCAACTCAGTAGAGGCAGAGGCAATGATGTGTGGCATATTTGATGAAGCATTCGCCGCAATGTCAGGAGCAGGATTTATGAGATCAGAAAGGCTCAATCTTGGACGAGCAGCTGGTGCAGGATTCAACAAGTCTTCAATGGTTGGGCGCTTAGACATGATGAGGCAACAGCAGTCAATCCAGGATGGAGGCTAAGACGGTCAAAACTGTTCACTCTCCAAGGCTCCCGAGGATCCCAAAACCGCAGGAAGCTGAGAAGTACATTCGATATTCTGGAACTCTGATTTTTTTTTGGTCAGGACAAGGGCACAAAATGTGCATTTTCAGGCGATTTTAACGGGTGGCTCGGGGACATCGGACACGAGGCTTGCCCACTTCTAGAAAGGGAACACTTGAGGACCAAACATTTCCATATCTTATCAACCTCGTGGAATCCAAAATGTTCTCTGATGTTCCATCATGTCCTGCACAACCTATAATTCTTTTGGTCACAATGTGACTGACATATCCCAAAATAGATACGTGGGAATAAACCTGACAATCATATGTGCACGTGACTATATGATGGGCCAGACCAAGTCAAGCACGGCCCCGCTTCGGGCCCTGTTCCGGTCTCCTTCTGTTCTTCTCCTTCTTCTGATCGGATTTGAGTGAGACCCATCAACTCTCCCCTCAGGTAGGACTGCAGTATTGTTGGCGGACACGGCCAGAGGGCGGTCATAAATATCTCGGCACACAGTCGTAGTATACGTGATATCAGGAGGGCAGACGTGTCACAAGTCTAGAGAAACTCCAAGTACTTGGTTCGGAGTCTTTCGAGAGCTGAATTATCCTTTGCAGACAATCCGAAGATCTAGTGATCTCCAATTGAATTCCTAGTGTCATGAGACTTTGGCAGCCCCTCGATCAATAGTGCCGAATTGGACCCCGCGGCTCCAAAGTTAT
>JABCKT010000561.1:0-11069 GCA_018858115.1 Tephrocybe rancida | reverse complement strand
CACTAAATGGCCATGTTTTGGTTAGTGTTTTAAGGTCGGGTTGCAGCAACTGGAAAAGACTGCAACCTGACTGGACTCCAACTGCAAAAGACCCGACTTCAAGTTGCAGTTGCTAGGATTTCAACGAAGCATTGCGACCACCTCCGACCAGTTGCAACCAGTTGCAACCGCTGTGCACATAGATGTACTTGAGCTCCTTCAAATCCATCCCTGGGACATCCAAATTGGACAAGAACTGAGCGAGTTATGACCAAAACACTCCCGGATGCGGTCAATTTGTATGCTCCCCACCATTTTGAGCATATCTCTGTCAGTTCTTGCCTGATTCAAGATGTGCAGGGCTGCAAATGAAGGTAAGAAGTATATCTACACGCTACAATACTGCACGTTATGTATATCTACCCGGTTGCGACCGATCGTGACCGGAAAAAGACTGGTCAAGACCGGTCACAACCTGACCAGTTGCAACTGGTTGCAACTGGTTGCAGTCACAGTTGCTGAAAAAACAGGTGAAAGACCCGACCCGATATGACCTTAAAACACTAGTTTTGGTAGCCTGAGAGCTATACTGAAAAGGGTGACTGAAGTGTTGGTGGGGGAATGTAAAGACCTCCAAAGTCCTCAAATTTTGTACAAGCATGGTCTGAGGGGTTGATCCAAGAAGTATTCATCAGATGAGGCCCATTGGCAGCATATGTAATATGATTGGCAGGGTGGTCCTTGCAGTGGTGGAGAATACAGAGCTGGACCAAAGAACAAGGAATGGAAAGTATTAGATGCATGCCTGGCAGTACAGTACCAATATGTTGCTGTGGTGTGTTCTGGACATAAAAATTCATCTGAAAATGAAGAGTGCTATCAGACATGTGATACTGTGTCCATTCTGGTGGTGGATGATGGTCCTCAGTGAAACAGGTTGAAGTTCAAGATACATGAATGTCAAATTAACAGTCACATATTACTAAAAATAGTATCATTTCACCTTGCTATACAAAGCCTCTAACAGTGTGTATTTTTGTTGCTGCCATTTATTTGTCTTTGTTTCTCAAAGCCCTCCCCAACCCTTCCACCCTTTGACCCCAGAATCCATGTATAATCTACAGTCAGACCCAGGCTAAGCACTTACTCCCTGGGAGGGGTGGGTTGGGTAAGAAACATCTGAGTAAAGGTGAGTTGAAGCTTCCAATGTCAGCAAACACAACACTAAATTTCCAGAGGAATATACAGCCTTGGATCATGTTTGTGTCCCACCTGGTCTGTGTTTGTTTGTTGTATCAAATTGCAGTTCACAAGTGGCACAGGGCTACCTATTTCCTCTTGGTCAGATGACTACTTCACAGACTATGGATGTCTCTATTTTAAGACAAAGGGAAGTGAGTACAAAATCAATGACCCAGAGGTCCAGCTAGCACTTGCTACTTCAAACATTGCTTCCACACCTCAACCTATGGTGTCTGTCTTGCATACACAAGGCATGCAGTTCCCATCCTCCAGCATTGATATATTTGGAAACAGTGATCAAGTAAACAGCAACAGGCACATGAGGTCTGCATCTAATAGCAGCAACAGTACAGGCTCAAATGTAGATGATGATCTTCCTTGGTATGCAGGCAATCCTGGCCCTCCTGTGATGCTGTTTGGTGCAGGCAAGGCAGACCAAGCCAACAGCAGCTTGGATGCAAACCATTTCATTGCAGGTGTCTTCAATATGGAAACTGGTGTGGGTCCCAAGCAATGTACAAAAGGACATGCTCAGGTATAGGAGGTTCAGGGTGTTGACCTCTGGGTGGTTCCACCTGGATGAAGTCATTGTTGCCAACCCTTCAGATGGTGGAAGTGACAACAACAAGGGAGACAATTCATGTTCAAGCAGGTAAACATAACATTTATAGTAGTGTATGGACTCAGTTACATTAAGTTTGTGGCAGCAAGCTATGTCAGTTCAGGTGTCTATTAGAAACTCCAATATATGGTGTATAGTCAGGCAACATATGAAATCACTGACACTGGAAACTTGCCCTATTTTGGGTGTGCCTGCCAACTTTGATGGCTGTTGGCTACTTAATAAGTGCTATAGTTAGGTCCTGTCTGTAGCTGATATACAGCTCTGTAGTCTAGTAATTATACTGTAGTATAACTTCCAATGTTGTCTGTAAGGTTGGTGGTTCAATTCCTGATATTTGACTATTTTTTTCTTGCATCTGTTGTGTTGCTGTTGTGTTGAAGCAGAGATTGCAAATGACAGGCGGTCCAAGCAAGCCGCCATTCATTGTTGAGTTCTTGTGTTGTGGTTGTGAAACACTGGATTCTTGTAGAAATTTTAATATATTCTCTCTTTCTCTATCTACTTCTAGATGACTTGTATCTGCACAATATGCATGGTGAATGTGTGGCAAGTGAATAAGGCACCTAATCATATTCTCTTCTACTTCCATCAGTGTAGCCAAAATATTTCACAGATCTCCAGATTCTTCATGTCACCACAGGCTGTCCATTAATACTCTTTGTGATTTTAGGTCAGATTTTGGTTAGGTTAGGTGGGGTTGAGTTAGTAAGGTTTAGGTTGGTTTGGTTAAGTAAGTTGGTTAGGGGTTAGGTTGGTTCAGGTTTGGCTAAAGTTTGAAAGGTATATTCTTTATGCTGTCTATGTGACTTTAAGTGCTATTGCCCTTAGTGTATCAAGGTCGGGTTGCAGTAACATGTAACTGCTGATACAAACCCATATATAGATTTGCTCAAGCTGTATATGTACATACAGACAGATGCTTAGACGATCAATCCCAAGGTGATCATACTTCTGGATCTGCACAAGCACCAGTCCCAAAAGCCTGAAGTAATCTACATCCTGATGCATTGTGCTCTGTGCTGTGTTGTGCTATGTACATGTTAAAAATACTATATACGTCTGTACGCTGTACTAGATGGGGGGGTCGTGCGGTTCATGAACGCGAAGTGCGAAGTGAAGTTGTGCGGTCGGTCTGTACATTGGGGGTGTGTATGGTGCGTGCGTGCGGTGTGTGCGGAGTGAGGTGAAGTGGAGTCAAGTGCGGTAATGAAAAAAATGCGGCGTGCGGTGATATGAAGGAAGTGTAATATGAATATAAAAGTGCAATGCATGCAGGCGGAGGCGAAGACGAGACGAGATGAAAAACGGGAATGATGGAACACTCGAGGCTGACGCCCCCACCCCAGCTATATCTTCAACTCCCGAAACCCCCTAACATCCACCCTCCCCGCGCCATTGCGCACCCACTCCCCCTCCCCCTCCTCCCCTTCCCCCTCGTCTTCCCCGCCTCCCCCTCCGCCCGACCTCACACCCTTCTTAAACCGCCCCCCCGGAATAACGATCCGCCCCGTCCCACTCCCCCCAATCTTCGCCGCAAGGTCCACATCGCGCAACTTCGGCAGCCCCAGCGCCTTCCTCTGCCGCCTCGTCATCGGCTTCTCCCTCTCCGGCGCGGGCGCAGGCGGAGGAGGGGGCGGAGGGGGCGGGGACGGCTCGGGGGAGAACTCGTCGGATTCGGACGAGGGCGGGGTCGCGATGTCTTGGGACTGGGAGCCGGACCCGGACCCCGAGGAGGAGGAGGGCGGGGAGAGGGCGGGGGTGCTCGTTTCGCCGTCTGCGTACTCTGCCTCTGCTTCTATTTCGACGTCCATGCCGAGGGTGGGCAGTACGTCGCCGGAGGAGGGGTGAGAGCGTCGGGAGCGTTTGACGGATCCCGAGGAGGACGCCTCGGAGTCGTCGTCTGCGGTGTCGAGCGCGCGTTTTGGGGAGGGGGCGTGGGTGAGTGGTTGTGGTTGTGTCTGTGTCTGTTGCGGATGCGTCGGTGGGGGTAGGTGTTGGGAGAGCGGAGGGGGGTGCGGAGATGGAGACATCGGCAGGGGGGATAGAGGCGAGGGCGGCGCGTCGTTGGGGAGGTAGGACGTGCGGAGGGGGTGTGGGGCCGCTAATGTGGTGGGAGGAAAGAGAGGAGGGGACGCGGCCCGGCTGGAGGGGAGCGGGATGGTGCTTGGGTCTGGGGCCGGCGACGGGGTTGGTGTGGGTACCGGTGTGGATGCACCGGATCCCAGTTTCAAGGTGACCTTTTTCTTTGCCGGCTTGCCTTTCGAATTTGGCTTGGAGGAAGGGGCGGGAGAGGGAGAAGGGGCGGGGGAAGAGGAGGTTGAGGCCACAGGGGGCGGAGTCTCCCGCACGCAGGGCAGACCTGTGTGTGGCCCGCGGAGGTTGCGGATGGAAGAGAAATGTTCCCAGTCGTGGTATCTGCGGGATATCAATAAATGGAAGATCAAGAAAGGGAGAAGTGGACTCACGCGACGTATATGGTGTCGCCCTCAGGTGGGTCTTTGTCCTTGATATGTTTATGGCCATGGTCGTCTTCTCCGTCGTCGTCTTCTTCTTCGTCCGCTTCATAGTGGTGGTAGTTGTATGATTTAGCCGGCACCTTCGGACTTCCCGCGAAAGCCCTCCACTCAATCACATACACCAATCCCGGCTGCACAACCTTGACATCTCTCTTCTCCATATGCGCAAACGCACTTAACTCCATATGGCCCCCATACGTGCCCTGCTCCCTCATGCACCCGACGTGTGTTTCCAGGCCCCGCTCGTCCTCCACGAATGGCGCATACCTCTCCTTGTGTTGTTCAATATGATCGCATATCCTCTGTCGGAGTGTGAGGTGCGAGGAGGGTGAGCCGGTAAGTTGGTCAGAGAGGGCGCGGAAGAGACAATTCCCGTCGCCGAGGGTGTCGGCTGCATAAAGCCCTAGAGCGCGGAGTTGGGAAGTCAGGAGGGCGGTGGAGTCAGCGGGGGAAGTGGACGTTAGGAGCTGTTGAGGAGAGGGTTAGGGTTAGGGCATGGGAAAATAAAGAGTGGAAAGGAAACGACGCACGCGGCCCTTGGACGAGCGGGTCTGGCGGGCGCGGACTGTGTTGGAAAAAAACACGAATCAACATTGGGCGGTTCTATTCAGTTGTGATGGGCTAGATTCAACATACGCTGCGGCGTGTGCTTGCCCTTGTGCGTCTTACCCATACGCGAGTGTATTTTGGGCGTATGTAGTGTTTGATCGTAGGTGAGGTGTGATATAGAGGAGGGAATGGGAGGACAGGCAGGCAGACAAGGGGAGGCAGATGTGGTGGGTGGATGATGGAGGTTGCTGTTTGGCGTTCGCCGGAAGCTTCGGGGGCTTTGTTTGGCAGGAGACCCCGGGGATCGCGGTCTCGGCCCTGTCTCTGTCTTGTGGGCTGTGCTCGTTGTTGTGTGGGGCTTCGTCAACGTAGGACTCGACGGCAAGGCAGTAGTGGGTCACAGTTGGGGCTACGTGAAAAATGAACAGAGCCTATTATAACCGTTCCAATAATACACTGCAATCGATATCGATTGGCCAGAACACGCGGCAGCCACTTACGCAGGCAGGCCGGGCCGGGCCCCGTGAGGACCCGTGTGACGTCGCAGCACTCCGCAGTCCTCTCTCACCATAGGCGCCCAAGTTTGGACAAACTACAAGTACCTTACACCGCCTCCACTTCAACTTATCTCTCCCCTTCCCCTTTTCTCCAAAACGCAATTACAATGATACTCGACTCAAAAATCCTCTCCCCCCCGCCTCCCTACGTCCCGTCCTCCCCCTTCTCCCGCCGGGCATCCCTGCGCTCCCTCCCCCCACACATCCTCCTCCACATCATCCATCTCACATTCCCCTCTCCTCTATCCCCAGACACCGATCCTGAACGTGCACGGACAACCCTCTACTGGCTCGCTATATCTCTACGCTTGGTGGATAGGACACTATACGCAGCATGCATGCACATCTTACGATCGACACATATACCAGCGTACGATGCCCTCGTTCGGCCGCCGTACACCTCCGACCCGTTTCCCCTGCTGTCACCGCACTCACCTTCCCCTGCATACACACAGTCTCCATACGGGCCCCGCTCCGCTCCACAACAATCCGCAACCCAGAACGACGCGAACCCCGGCCCACTCAGTACGATCCAAAGAGAGACAGCGGTGCTGGATAAATTCATCGCCCTCAAAGTGCGCGAAGACGTCTGGGCGGATGCGAGCGAGCTCCATCTCGAGCGCGGGGAGGCATATAGGGATTTATTCGACCATGCACAGCCCCGCGCGAGATTGGAGGATCTCGTTCGGGACCTCGGGGTGCGCAGTGGAATCATATGCGTCGGTGCGCCGCCCGAACCTTCCAGTTCGTCGGCCCCGTACTCCGGCCAGGCGGGGAGTGAGTCCAACGTCACGCTGGGTACGTTTTCCCCCTCCTCCCTCCCCGTTCCTCACTGACCTAAAAACTATAGTGACACCCCCACCCGAACCCGCCCCCGAAGAGGACACAGAATCGAAGCCCCGCCTCTTCCCCCCCGGATCAACATACCACGTCCCGTCCTACTCTCCCCCCTCCCCCACGTACACATCCTACTCCCCCACCGCCTCCGCATCCACGCTCTCCCTCCTCCCCCATCGCGGCCCCCCCACACCCACACGGAAAGCCTCTACGTCCTTCCTCTCTTCGTGGTTCTCTCCCTCCTCCGCCTCAGCCTCTAAATCGAGGTCCCCTCCCACGGGACCACAGCACCAAATACGGGAGCACCAAACACGGGAACAACAAAGGAGGCAGCCGATCCCGATGCACCTCATCACCGTGTCCCTGGCCCCGAGGAGCGCAGGCCTCGTCCTGCTCCCCGCGCGCCGGACGGTCGTGTCGACCCCGAGAACGAGGGAGGAGCCGCTTGAGAGGGTTGCGGGGAGGTTGGTGCGGGAGTTGGGGGCGTGGGTTGGGGAGGGTGCGTAGTGGTTTTGGCGACGACGGCGCGTGCTTGGATACATGGGTTCTTGGAAGGAATTCTGGAGCGGGGTTGCGTTGATGCATATGGCGTACGAGATAGTAACAGGCGTGGCGCTGCTCGCACCTCGCGGACATTGGACACTGGGTGCTCGGATAGTACGCCACGGACACGGCGTGATGGACGTGGGATAGGGATAGAGCACGGGCCCGCGATCCTCATTATGGCTGGACGGAAACGAACGACGGGGCGTAACGCTCTCGCATCGGAGTAACAAAATAATAAAACTTGGACTTCGTACAGTATCTACAGCCCATGATAGCTCCGCGGAGCTTACTTACATCATTGGATTCATTATCATTATCATTATCCCTTTCCTCTCTCTATTTCGGTTCCGATTTCTGAATGAATTGTATATGGATTACTTCTCCGTCCGATATATACTCTGGTGGAAGTCTGACTGGAAAAATGCAGGGTGCGCCGGGAGTTGGGTCATTGGGCGTAGTCCGATTCAGATTTATGATCTCTGCGTAAAAATTAGGCGCCCCAGCAGGCAGCTCGGGAGCCTTGCGCTTCATCACGGAATGTGCAAAATTCGGCTAAGGGAATACAGTGTAGGACGGATAAATCCGACCCATCTTTTGTGACCCTAATTTTAACCGCCGTGCGGAACTTTTTTGATTTTTGGAAGCAAACCATGCTCAACTAGCGTAAAAATGCAATGTCCGAAAATTCCCCATGATTACGTAAGAAATCTACTTTTCGAACCAAAAAAAACAAAAGTAGTGTCCTGCGGAGACAGCGCAAACTCGTGAAAAAACTATGCCCAAGCGAAGCCGACAGTCCAGACAAGCTATAGCTCAAAAAAACTCTGGAAACCACTTTGGTTCTGGCCTTTTAGACGACAATTATCATGCGAAACTCCTTGATCCGGACTTTGAGCCTATGACGGCAGAATCTGATTCGGACTTGGAGGCAGAACATTTCAACCATGTATTTGGAGATGACGAGTGGGATGATGACTCCGGGTCAGGAAGTGATGAAGGGCGAGATGCCGACACTGCAGACGACAGCATGAGAACAGTGAGTGATGGGTTCCCTTAAGGCTTAAGCTTGGGAACATCATTGATGAAATTTCATGAAATGTCAGAATGCAAAAAAGCCAAGGCTTCTATCAGCATTACCAACATACTCCGGAGCTGGAAGGGCTATGGTTGCAAGGAGGAACAAGCACCTGAGAGAAGCCTCCAAAGGATGTGCAAAAATTGACAAATTCTTCAGTCCAGTTCAGGCAACACACCCAAAAAGCACCGAGACACGCGAACACGACACAATCAGTGATGTGCAGATCATGGAGAGCATGCCCGGATTGGGCCACGAGCATAATAGCAGTGCAAGAGAGATGTCGGACGACACAGGTGGCTCGAAGATCAATAAATGTTTTGAAAACCTCAAGCTAACATCTATTTAATAGAGCTTGAGCCTGAAGCTGAACCCGAGCCCGAGATTGAGGAGATTCCTGTCGCCGAGTTGTTAGACATCACTGGTGATGATGACATTGAGGACTTTGCTTTTCAGCGGCCGCGTGTTGAGGATACGGTTGGACGGCTTATTAAAGATGCAAAACAACATCAGTCATTCCGTGCTCTTTTCCAACTGGAAACAGTGAAAGCTTATCTTGAACTGCGGCAGAAATATGGGCTTAACCCAAATGTGCGTAATCCTCGAACCAGGGCAAGTTGTGCTGTTGCGACGTCTGTTGGGAAAGGCCCATATTTTGCCAAGAAAATTCGGCATCTGGCTGTTTATATAGAACACTTTCGTACATTGCCACCCACAGGGTCAGGCAAGCATCACGTGCACCCATCGCTTCTCAATGATGAGCGAATCATGAAGGCAGTCCGTCAATATTTGACTGTTATGCCACTTGGAGATGTAAGTCATGGTTAATGGATAAGATCGAAAGGCTCACAACTTATTGTCGCACAGATAACTCCGGGGAAGCTCTGCAACCAGGTTAATAATGTCATCATCCCGGCTCTTGGACTCAACCTTGGTAAACAATCAATCAGCGAGCGATGTGCAAGACGGTGGCTACACAAACTTGGATATGCAGTGACAGAAGTGAAGAAAGGTGTCTATGTTGATGGCCATGAAAGAGAAGATGTGGTTGTGGATCGGACAAAGTTCTTGGACGATGTCAATGAGAATGATCAGTAAGTCCAACAAGATTGAATGACAGCTAATTGACTTGCCTTGTGATTTACAGCCTTCGTTATCACTACGATGATAAAACTCTGGAACCGATACCACCAACATTGAGGGATGGTGAGAAGTTGCATGTTCCACTTTTTCAGGACGAGAGCATCTTTCGGTCGAATGAGTTACAAAAACGGGTGTGGGCCAAGGATGGAAAAACCCCTCTGCGAAAGAAAGGCCCAGGGCGCTCAACACATGTCTCTGATTTTGTACTTGAGTACACGGGGAGGCTAAAGCTCAACGAAGAGCAAATTGCGGCACAAAGCAAACTCCCTGCAAATGAGCGTGTCATCCATGATGCGTGCGAGATCATATACCCTGGAAAAAATAATGACGGATGGTGGAATGCGGAACGGCTAATGGCACAGGTGAGGTTAAAGCTGACACGACACATCCTTACTCATGACATGAAACTATAGGTCAAAAAAACAATCCCGTTGTTTGAGACAATGTTCCCTGGCGCAGTTGCCGAATTCTTCTTTGATCAGTCAACAGCTCATAATGCATTCTCGAGCGACTCATTGAATGCCAACGAAATGAATGTCAAGCCAGGAGGGAAACAGCGGCGAATGCACGCCACAGTCATCCCAAACAATAACCCCAACCCATCTCTCTGAGGCAAGGTACAGATGATGGTATTTGATGCTGACCTGCTACCCAACCATCCAGACTACGAGTTTCGAGGGCAAGCAAAGGGAATGAAACGTGTTCTTGAAGAGCATGGCCTATGGGACGAGTTGACACGAAGAAATGGAGGGAAACCAGTGTTGGGCGATTGCGCGGCTTGTAAACTGACTCGCAAGGAGAAAGAGAAAAGGGCACTTCAAGAAGCAGAGTCAATGGCAGGGCAAGACGAAGATGAAGAAGATGACGAATACTCACCGCATGTACCAACAGGCGCATCGTGCTGCATGCGAAAGGTGCTTTCCGAGCAAGATGACTTTCTGACAGAGAAGCCTCTGCTGCAGATCATCATGGAGGAGGCTGGCCACAAGTGTTACTTCTTACCAAAGTTTCACTGTGAACTAAACCCCATAGAGATGTACTGGGGCTGGGTGAAAATTCGTGAGTGATCTATTGCGTGTGTGTTTGGTGGCAATTAGCTAACTCACTTCTTTGATGAGGTTATCGATACCTCGCAGATGGCAGTTTCAAGACAGCAAAGACCCTTATACCAGATTTGCTGGACAGATGTGAAGAAAAAGTGATTAGGGCATTTTTTCGTAAAGCCTGGCGGTACATGGATGCTTACTGGTGAGTGTTCAAGTTGGACAACATCATAACCTCGGCATAGACTGATTTTGTCACTCAGGAAAGGCCTAAATGCAAAGCAAGCCGAGTTTGCAGTCAGAAAGTATCGCTCTCATCGACGCATTGGTGCTGGCATCATGATGGACGTGGCGATGTTGGAGAATCCTGAGTGAGGCGGGTTGAACGCGGTGATTTTCGAAGTTGTGGCTGCGCGGATCTGGATTAGATTGCTTTGTCATAGTTAGATATTCCAAATGGGGTATCTCAGGGTCCTAAATCTACTTTCACCCTCGAAAAAAAATTCAAACTTGAGATACTGAAAATGTGTTCTGTTGGCTCGAAAGCTACTTCAAATCTGAGCATATTCTGAGAGTTTGAAGAAAAAAGAAGGTATTTTACAGGAGGAGATAGCATCCCAAATTTGGGCATGCCAAGAGGTCTATTTTGAGTGTCCTACACTGTATAAGGGTCAGACCAGAGGTATAACTGGATTAGTGTGGCCAAAATTCGGTTCAGTCCGAGAACCGACCTCCTGGGAGAGAACTGAGAACCGGACCGACACCTCCAAGCCCGAACAAGAACCAGAACCGAAAGAACCGAACTTTCAGTTCAGTTCGGTCCAAGAATCGGTTCGAACTGAGAATTGGAAAAGGGTAATTAAAAAAATGATTTCGGGCACTCATACAGCTACAAGATAGGGTTAGGATACAGCAATAAGCTAGCTAGACTTCAATTCAGCCTCTCCAGCAACGACA
>JABCKT010000560.1:0-11105 GCA_018858115.1 Tephrocybe rancida | reverse complement strand
CAGGTGATAACCACTGTCATTCATTTGTATTTGTAAGTTACCATGTCTGATCGGACTAAGAAATAGTTAACTGACTCTGATGTACCATTTATATTGACTCTGATCGGAATAGGTGGGGGACTGTAAAGTACTGATTATGTTTGCACATTCTGTTGACAGTGTTCACCCAATCTACATATCATATTGGTCAGATATTAAGTGTGACTATCACTGGATCCTCCGTAGATGTTGTAACACTGGAGTTCCTGAATATAGTGAGCATTCTCTCTTGCTTCTGTTATTTTTTAATTTTAATTTTAATGTGGGCTGAATACAGAGGACTGAACAGGGTCCACATATAATTGGTTAATTCACAACTTGCACTGTATATAATGGTCATTTATAAGTACTAGAGACTTCTGAGCCTGTGACATTTTTTACATCTAAATCAGTAAGCAAAAAAAAAACAGCCAAGTGTGAGCTTATAAACACTGGTTACTAAAAGATCTTATCCAATTTTGTCAGTGTCTTATGTAAGAAATCCCCTGGGGGATTTTAGTGGTAGTGTCTGCTGGAGCCATCAAACAATTTACACTCTGATTCACAAAATGGGTTTCTGAGTTTGGTTGTAATGTATTATGTAAGAAATCCCCTGGGGTATTTTACCAGGAATTTCCACTGCAGCCATCAAACAAATTGCACTCCAATTCAAGACAATGGGTTTCCAAGTTTGGTTGTAGTGTATTATGTAAGAAATCCCCTGGGGGATTTTAGTGGGAATTTCTGCTGGAACCATTAAACAAATTGCACTCTGATAACATTGCTGGCTGCTGTGTAGAAGACTGTGAACATTTGGGTAGACTACTCTGACCTATATTTCATCCAAGTTTGGTTGTAATGTCCTATGTAAGAAAGCCCCTGGGGGACTTTGGAGGTAATTTCCACTGGAGTCATCCAACACAATAAACTGTGATAATATTTCTTGCTGCTTGATAGAGGACAGTGAAGATTTGTATAGACTACACCTGTTTGCAGTTATTATGTATGTATGTGTATATTATCCAAACATCAGTGTGAATTTGCCAGGGTGTGGGTTTATAGTGTAGCATTGTGCATTCAATCTCTAAAACTGTGTGGTAACCTGCATGGGGTCATGCGCCACATACATGACACATGTGTTCCCTTGGCCTGCTTCTGCCTTGTGGGTGATGAATGGGAGGCACAGTCCATGGCTGTCTTGCATGGACTGTATAGTGTGTGGACAGACTCCAAAGGTTGTGCAGCAATGAGCTTTGAAACCTGGCCACTTTTGCAGTGTGTCAGCAAATGTTATACCCATCTGTGTATATCTTGTTTTCCAGTCTGGTCATATATTAGCTCCAGAATGGTCCAGGTTGAGTAAACCCCGCTTCTCTAACATAAGGGTAGAAGTATGAGTAGATGCAATTGCTGTCCATGGTCTGGCCATAAAATCCACTGAAGTCATTGCTATCAGTTGTGTTGTCATCAAGTTTACAACCAAACATCTGCTCAAGATCCCACTTCAACATCTGGGCAACATCAATTGGCAGGAAGATGTTAAGGCCCCTGGGGTTGAATGTTCCTGGCAGAAGGCATTCGAGTGCAACCAAGCCTGATATAACTGCATTTGTTCTATGTAGGAGGTCTAGGAAGGTGCATGTGCTGGGAAGAAAGTGGCCAATCAGGCTGACCACACTCTTTTCCCTGAATTGCGAGACCATGAAATGATGGGTGGAGTTGGTCTGCAATATGAGGGAGAGCCTGTGGGGATCCATTGATTTGTGTATCTCATCCAGCATTTCTAGCAGCAACAACATCATCTTTTCCTCCCTGCTGCTATCTTCAATGCATTCTGAGGTATCAATTAGTTTCAAGCCAACAAGGCAAATTTAAAGTTCAAGACTTACTGAGAGTAGTAGAAAAGACTTGAAGCCCATTGTACTCCTTGTCTTCTTCAATCGGGGAACTTTGTATAGACATAACTTCAAAAATTTTGTCATAATCCTCTGCATGCTGCTCCTTCAATGAACTGATTGAACTTGACAGTACAACATACTCACCTTCAATGCCTACTAAGATAGCAGTCCCTTTCCTCTGCGCCACTCTTAACTTGATACTGTCTGCTGCCTGTTTTTTGCTCCTTAGATGGTTGAGTCCATGAGAGAACATAGTGCTGCTGGTTTGCAAAAGGCTTGCTATGGATTTGAAGTCCAGTACATTCAACACACATAGGACAACTTTTACTGGCAGGGACTCTAGAGCAGATGACATGGTTGCAATGGTGCAGACTAATGGAGATCAGATATGATTTGAGTTCAAGGATGTTGTCATATATGCCAGCAGAAGCACCTGAAATATATCTCCATGCCCAGATCTTCCGGTCACCCACCTTTCGGAGCCAGTCTAATGCAATTACCACTGCAATCAGTATCTGACTGGATGCTGTTTGTGCCTGTTTTCCTTTCTTGGTTTTTTTGCCCATCCTCCATCTCCAATCCTGATCTTGGTGCTCATCTAGTTGACTGCATCTAGATCTGCACTTACATACCATCTGATACCATTACAATAGGTGTTACTTCCACATGAACTCGTGCAATTATCTCATTGATTGCATATCGATTGATTGCTGATTGTGCCCTTTCAGCTCATGGTTAGAATGTGCTTGTTGGCATAAACTTTCTAATAGCAATGTGGTCGTTTCTAGATGTGCTCAACAGGTACCCCATACCTTGCTGTGGCCTGGCTTAGTTGACCTGGCTGCTTTGCCACATGTTGATGGTTTTTGGGGCATCTATGAATATTTGTGTGTTCCTCAGCTGTACGATCCAAAGTTGCCCTACATGGCATGGATTCCTATGAACATTGAACAGTACACCAATCTGCTTTCCTTGATTTTGTCCTTTGTTGTACAAGAGGCTCCCTCAATGCAATCCCCCTGTTTTATCCAATCTGCAGTTCTTCCACATTGCAGACATATGAACATGTCAGTCCTTGAACCTTTTTGGGAGGAGCTCCACACATACATCACCCTGGATTGCCAGGCAATCTCAGGAGAGGAGGCTCATGACTGCAAACATCTGGCTTATGATAATCTTGTTAAGCGCCATGAATCACTGCATGGCATGAATCCATTTCCAGATTGTTCCTGGTGCCACCCTCCTGCCATTGCTATGGAGCAGGCCCATACTGCTTTAATTTTGCTTGGGGCAATTGCAAATAGCATGCTGGTCTTTGAGATGCTGTCCTGTCTTTAAGTTCCTGTTTGGATAAAAATTACAGACACTGCTTTGTTTGCTTTGCCCACAAGAACTTCTGTGCCCATGCAGCCATTTTTTCTTTCAACTGGTGCCTGGTCCTCCTCCCACACAGCAACAGGCCTCTCGGATTACAACTGCAGCCAGTTTGTACACAACAAATCTCTGTTCTATTACCCACCTGTAGGTATCAAGATGTTTGATTTTGAACAAGCTGGGCATGGTTACAAGGGTTGTGAAGATGTTATGAGATATGTTCAAAATGGTCAATCGTAAAGGTAGGTGCCTTGGCTCAATGTTATTATCTGCTATGTTCCAAATGAATCCAAATAGTAGATGGATTTCCTGAATATTCTACCTGCTTCCAGGAGCTTCAGAAGTGAGGAATGGAGTATCACAAGCCATTGGTCAACTTATTGGAGTGTTGTAGTGAGTAGCCTTTGCGATGTATACCATGGCTTTCCCTCATATATTTCATCTGTAGCAACACAATTGCTGTCTCCTATTAGTGCTGCAGACACATTTCATAGTGAGAAGGAACATATTGGTTCCCCAACTGCTTGGTATTGGCTGTTACATGATAGTGCCCTGCTGTACTTAGCTTGTTCCTGGATCACCCTGTTTGTAGATATCTGGGCCTTCTCCTCATGGGAGACAGATTATCCTAAGATCAGTGGGGTAGATTTGGAGCCTAAACATGCTTGTCTTTTGATGTACTCAGCTCCTCCTCCCCATCTTTTCACCAATATATCAAGCAACAACGAGTGAGGCGGTTTCTTTTTTGTGTGGATGTGCATGTGTGGAGTCTGGTTGTCCAGATTGAGACAGGGAGGTTGTAGTCTATTGCACAGCAAGGTACGACCGGAGAATTAGAGTGAAGTCTTCAGTGAGTGTCAGGAGTTGCCGGTCTCTGCTTCTCCTCCTACCACCTCGACACTTCACATAGGTCGAGCTGTCAGTCGTCGAGGGCAGCTCCACTCCTCTCTTTTTCTTCCTTTTCTCATTCTTCCTCTCCCCCTGGTTTTTCCACTGACAGCTAGATCACAAGCAACCACAAGCACCACGTTTCATCGAACTGTCTTGGGTGACATGTTTCCTTTTTGGGTTGCTACAATTATGAGCCTTGCATTGGAACTGGAGCTGGCACTCAAGAGGAGCAGACAGAAGCAGAAGGAGGCAAAGCTGAGGCCATTCAATCCCAAGTTAGCAGTTCCAAATCACATCCCTCCTTGCCCCTCATCCTATGCTGTCATGAAGCTGATGAATTTCAAATACTGTGATCTCTGGTACTTCACACTGGAGGGCTGCCAGGTTGCACAAGACTCGCTCCCCACCAGCTCTGAGGATACATTTGCCATCACCATGACCAAAGGGCTGGCAACACTACACCCTGCCACATCTGTCCAGGCGTCAGGATGTGCTGTCAGGGATGAGAACCTCACCTGGGTGCAGTTCCTTCATGCTCAGCAGGGCTTTATTCAACACATCTCCAAGTATGGCTGGCCTAGCAGCCATGTGCAGGCCCTGAGTCACTTCTTTGCTGAGCTTCAAAGATGTGCTTACCTTGCTTGCAGTAATGGAAAGCACATCATCCTTGCTTACCAGGCTCAGGTGCGCCACAAGTGGATGGACTCCTTCAAAAGGGACCATGATAGTGTCTTCGACATCGGGCTAATCAACTACAAGCTAATGGAGTCTATTGGGCAGGAGATGCAGGCCAGGACCACAGCATCCCTGCAGTGTGAGGTGAGCCCATCCACTATTTGCTCTTGAACCAGGTGGCTCAATTTTTCTCTCCCCTCCCTCTCAGGTCAATCGACTCAATATCCCCAGAGTTGACGCAAGCATAATCGACAAGCTCAGGATGCCACATGTGCTTCAAAATTTGAAGCTTCTCAAAGGTCTCAGCCCTGAGCTGCACATGGTGATCTGTAGCGGTGAGTTTTGCAGAGGAGAAGACTCGTTTGCAGGGTACAGAAGACGCCTGGCATGGGAGAACATCAAGGGCTATCTGTGTGAGAGTTGGGTAGAGCTTCGCATTGTCCTAGTAATTTAATCAATAATATGATCTATGATGTCAAGTCAGACTGACGTACAGACCACCACTGCACAATATCCGTGTCTGTGCTGACATCTGGAGGTACCAATTTCAGGTACCAGCGAAGCTCTGCTTGCCAGTCATCTTCAATTGATTGTGAGAGGAGAGTGTGGCGATGCCTCTGCTCTTCAGCTCCCCCCCACACAATCCTGATATAGTGCAACTTGAAGTATGGGTGTAGGACTGTACATACAATATGTCAGTCAACATAAGCAAGTAAGATATATCAGAACAACTTACATAGTGCAAGAATAAACACTGGCTTCTGGTCAAATTGGGAGTAATACTTGAGTAGCTTTGTGAGCCTGTCTCTGATAGCGTTGTGATACAACGAATACAGCAGTTTATTGAGCTTCTCTTCCCAGGCCGTCTGAAGGTTTTCAATTGCAGGGATGGCATGGTAAAGAGTTGGCTGCTTCTCTGCTGAAAAGTAATACAGCACGCGGTTAACCTGTTACATCATCAGCAACACTCAATGGAAAAAGAAGAGACCAACATACCAGCAATATTGACTTTGCTTCTTCAACCTGTTTCCAGTCGGCGTCGCTCAGAATGAAATTGGTCCATGGAATCTTCTTGGTGACATGTCCATTTGTGCGCTGTGTAGTGATGGGGCCATAAAGTTGGTTGGCCTGGACAACGAAAAGGTTTATGGCCTATAAGGATATCAAATGAACTGTCAGCTTGAGTCTGAACGATAGCAAATGATAGAAAACATACTGCACAAAGTGTCAAGGCTTGTTCAAGCACACCAAACGCTGAGCCCCATCTGGTATTATTGTGGAGTGTCAGCTTGAGTGGCTTTGTGATGCCACATTCAACTTGAAGTCCTTCAAAATATTGGATATGCTGGCCTGAGGATTGTAACTAATCGAGGTGTGAGCTTTGAAAACATCAGGATAAAGGCACGAACCTTGATTGAGAGCGTCCATAAGGTTGCAATAACATCAAGACAGCCGTCCAAGACCTGATTCTCCACGTCCCCGGGGCTGTACTCCCAAATGACGCTGGTGGTGTCAATTGCCTTGATCTTCATGATGTGGCCCATCATGTTGACACTTGAAAGGTTACACACATGCTCCAAGCATGGGAGCTGGTTCTCAGAAGCAGGCCAGGGGGGCAGTTTCCGCAGTACATGCTGTGATTCAATCGTATTGCACATTGTATCGTTTGCTGAAGTATTATCTAGGGTGAGAGTATATAGCTGTAAAAGGTGGGTTTCAGTTACATGATCTCATATAATGAGCGCATTACAACGTACCTTGGAGTGTGTGCGCAACATGATACCCATGCAGTCACATAGCCCCACAAAGTATCTCCCAAGATTGCTTCTGGCATGTGTGCCATGGATTAAGCGGAATCCCACAACTTCGGAACAAAGTTTCCATTGGCCAAATTCATCGACATCGATCCAGTGTGCTGTCATGCCTAAGTACCCTAGTTTTGTTGTATCGGCAGTCCAGCTGTCAGCCATACATGAAACCTTTCTAGGTGCTTTCTAAATTCATTGGATGGTTTTAAAGTTAGATTATGAATCAAAACCAGCAGAGCCAAGACACAAACTCACTTTAATATCAGCCTTCAGTTTGTCAAGAGTGCTAACAAATGCATTATGAATATAAAAGCCAACTTCATGGGCACTGGGGAGATCTGGCAACTTTGATTTTGGGCACATGGATGTGAGACAGTTTCAAAAACTGATCTTATCTGCTAGCATAAGTGCCTTGGATCTTATCAGAATTGTCCATGTCCATTGGGCTCAGACTTACCTGATTGTCGATGGCTGTGTGCTTAGCAACAACTTCCAGAACGCCAAGTCGTGTGAGCTCAACTGGTCCCCTTACCACGTTGAAGTTCAGTCTTTTCTGTTTTGCTCCCTCCTCGCGTTCTTTCTGCACAGCTGGGGGCACGCACACATGATTCATGGGAACCTTTGGGACTGCTGCATTACACTGACGCTCATATTCCACAAAATGAAAGCGCATGATGTGTCCACAACACATGGTATTTGTACCTTGCAAGAAGCACTTTTCAAGTGGTCGAGGCATCCTGACTGTTGTTTTCATTTTTGTCAGGCTCACTACTACTAACTGGTCATTTCTTGCCGCGTGCTGGCTTAGGAGCACTGGTACGTTTCTGTGGTGGATTCTTGCTTGATGAAGGCTGATTCGAGACCATCAGTCAAGCAGATGAGTGGACAGGATGTTCGAGGTTCAAGAGATGAGAATGGTATGAGTTGATGGGCATGGTATGAGTTGATGGGCATGGTATGAGTTGATGGGCATGGAGGGGGGTTATATTACAATCCTCACGTTGTTTCCACATGTTCAAGTGCTGCCGCTGCTCTTCATGTATGTATATTACAGGTATAATGATTGTTTCAGATACATGTTGCGAAGGTATGTCAGTGAGTATGTTTGCATTTTTCTCTCAGCCCATTGCATGCAACTTGAAGTCACACTATGCTCTTGCTAACAACCTGAGGTTGGGTTGTGACCGGTTGCGACTGGTTGCAGGCAGTTGTTTGTATCACCCAAAAGTCTGTGACTGGAACTGCAACCGATGGTCGTGGCCCTGCAACTGCGACCTAAGGTTTGGTTGCTTGCGGTTGTGGTCCGGTCCAGTTGCGGTCTTTTTTGGTCGCAGTGACCCGACCTTGAAACACTATCAGTCCAGCAATTGATTAGATTCCCGAGATCGGGTATGGGTTGAGCAATCATTCTGGCAAGACTGGATGATCCATCGACTGGGGCTGGAACGATTCTCCCCACAATGAACAACCTCAACATGGCAACCGACAAAATTTTCAAGGTGTTGTACTTTGGGCGCAGCAAGAGTCGAACTCATGTCTCCGTCATTACAAGATGGATTATCCACTGAATGAAGCACTGTCCCTCTTCCTCCTGAGCTATGAGGCTGCCAAGTGGAGCAAAGCCACCTGAAGCCGTGGCCGGATGTTGTAATTCTGTGGCACAGGCCTGCTCATGCTGGGTCGGCAACCAGCAACCCATATCAAACCCATGGCCAAGACTGATCTCTATAAAATTGGCAACTTCCACACCGAGAACAAGAGTTTGATGGTGTTGTGCATAGGCTGTGGCAAGAGTCGAACTCACATCACTGTCTTAAAAGATGTGACAAAGTTGGCAATCAGCATAACCTCCAAGTTCCGAGCACCCCCGGTTCAGCAGTACAAAACCAGAGAACCATCTCAATAGCCATAACAAAGCTCGAACTCGTATCAACAATGAACAAGGTGATTGTCAAATGATGACACCTTGGCACTCTACCAATTGAGCTACATGGCCGTTCAGTGGTTTAAATCACTTGTTCTCATGTGGGTGATTAGCTTGGTGAATGGGAAACATAAAATGTTGTGCGATGGCCAGAGCGAGATTTGAACTCACATCACCAATGTGATGGGTGAAGTGAATGAGACAATGGGTGCTCTACCCCTTGAGCTACATGATACATGAGCATGGGTGGGCTTAACCAATTTTGGCCATGTGGTGCTTGGCCTTTGATTGTGTGAAGGACCACTGACCATGTGGCTGAAAGGTTAGAGCATCCCAGTAATGTGTACTTTGCCAGGTGATGTGGGTTCGACTCTCGACCATGGTCTTCCTCGTTCTAGGCATGAATTTTAGTGTTCTGTTAATTTTCACAACCTGTAATTTAGCATTGATCATTGATCAAAATGATCAGCAGCACCCTCGGCATTACTAATCAGGTGACTCAACACTTTGGCAACCTGATGCGGTGCATCGATATCACGTGACATGCCACCACCTGATGAATATTTGCTGGCTGTGCTTATTGCCTGAAGAAAATTTTGCATAGAACGTGAACCTAGTCTTCTAACAAGTTCCTCCTTACCACCACCAACCATCTTAACACACACCACCATGTCCACCAACTCAAGCGACAACACCACATCACCAGCTGCCACGTCTGCAGTGGGCTCACCAGGCATCCTAGGCCTGTTCATATTCTTCGTCACGGTCTCTACCGTGTTCCTCATCACCTACTTCTACTGGGTGGTTAAGGTTAGGAGATCGCCAACGGAGTATTACGTCGACTGGATCTATAATGGCAGATATGACATGCTCATGTCCTTTTTCGGAAGTCCGGTACCTAGGAGGCCTGGGCCATGAGAACAGCGAGCAGTAGTGGTTGAATTGCAAAGGGCCTTCGAGGAGGTTCAATTCCTTCTGGCACTGAGGCCTGCTAGGACACCATCTCCACATGTAAATCGCCCCAACCAAGCAGAACCCGTTAGCAGGTTCTCGTTGTCGTCCTACATTCCACTTGACGACCTCGCGTCAAACACTTCTCAATCAGACTGCGCATCCCCATATAGCTCACGCAGCTTAATCGACGTGTTTCCCTTACCTGCACGAGCATCACGATGCACTCACAACATCCAGCGTGGCATCAATCTCACTATTATTAGCAGATCATCAACAGAGGATTATCATCACATGCACAGGCCTAACGCCCAAACCAACAACCCCGCCTGGATTACGAACAGAGAATCACGCCTTTTTAGGGCTGCTGAATGCCAAAGAAGTCTGATGAACAGATATGGGTGGATTTCAATGGATTAGGTAGCGCGACATCACTTTTGGAGCCTACCTATCCCCATTTCCCATCACCACCCATTTCTGCCCAATGTCACATCCAAATGTGATTGCCACACTAGGACCCTGAGAGTTCTCAGTCGGGATTTACGCCACTTCACAGAGTTGCATGAGTATCAATGTTCTTTTTCCACTTTTCATTTCCGATTTTGGACAGTTTCCTGTTGGACTATATAGTTAGTTTTAGCATGCTTGAGAGTTAGGGTACCCTTTTCAGTTATAGTATTACAAACCAACCAAGAAAATGAGCAGCTGATAGTGGAGCGCTGCTAAAAATGCTTATCTGCTAACTTTTAAATGCAAACCTGCTACTGATACCACATGCTGACCTTTATATTTACCTTCCCAGCGACATATATATACTTGTACATACGTAGTCTGGCGAACAAGTTACGGTTTTAATCATCATAACCCCTTTTCCCCTCAGTTTGCTTTTTAGCAGAGCAATTTCTCGCCCTGCTTCTGGTAGTCTTGTGGTTTTATTCTTGAATCATCTTTGGCTTGCTCTCTGTCTTTGCTCTCAAGGCCAATTCGGTCTAGTCAATCCGATTGCACCCCATAAATTCGTCAATTGTCCGTTCCTGGAGCACTTTACACTCCTCCACCTTTTCCGCCTGGAGTCCAGTGGACTCTGAGTGGACTCTGGGTGGACTGGGAGGCCTGCCAATTTTCAAGATTTTGGCTGATCCAGTCCAAGTCCAGTCCACTCAGAGTCCAGGAGGAGTCCACTGGACTTTGCAGTCCTGGGAGGACTTCACCGGACTAAAGTCCAGCCGGAGTCCAGCAGAGTCTGGTGGACTGTTGCAGAAAAGGGCAGACAAGGGCATCCTGGTACTTGATGAAATAACACTCCCTTACTTATTATTATTATTAATATAAGAAGTAAAAGAATGTTACACAATCGAGAGTTGAACCCTAGACTCCGGGGAGCTTAGTAAGCATCCACACCAGGCAATATAACCACTGCACCAGCAGACCAATGTGAATACCCTACACAGACTCAAGCTCATTACCCCACCAACAGACATCAGCCACCGGCAACAAACAAATGATTGCTGACAAATATATTTTGTCAGCAATCAAATTTGTTTGTTGCCTCTCTCTCTCACTCCC
>JABCKT010000559.1:0-11130 GCA_018858115.1 Tephrocybe rancida | reverse complement strand
TCAAACCTACAGCACCACATTGTATCCGATGGTATAGGACCTGGACCTGACAATGAGGCATGCAAGGCCTGCTCTGCGTGGTCCAGAAAGCAAGGCGAAATCGATACTGAACAGGTTCAACAAGAGACGATGACATGTGTGATGTCAGAGGCTCGGAGTTGCCTTATTTGGAAGTGTGCCTGATTACATAGTTAGTTAGTCCAGGTTTTCAGCTCGAGTTCAAAGATTCGACCCTACACGACAAACTCAGAAGCCGGCACCCCCTTGAACATTGGTCTACGTTGGTCTTCATGGAAGGCAAAAGATAAAATACGATCAAATTCTCTGGCAATCACTGTTGCATACCAGACTTCGGCATGCAGTGTTATTCAATATTCAACGACGGCGCACAGATTTTCACGATAAACATAGACCTAGTTCAAAAGCCATCAATAAACTTCAATCTGCATCGGTGAACATCAATATTCTTCAATATACTTTGATAGACGTGGCATGTCATTGACAGATGTCAAGGACTATCTAGATGGGCCGTGCAAGTGCACTGTTGCCCGCTGGCAACAATTCGAGGTGGCTTTATATGGCTCACAGTGAGTCGTTAGGGAGAGTCGCATATGTGTGGTTGAAACGACGAACGATTTACACAAACTGAATTGCTTTTCACTATAAGTGGTACGCTGGATGACAGTGACAGGCAATCCAACTTAAGCCCTTTATCTCGAGCGACTTGACTTGTTCACTTCACCAATTTTCTTCATCTTCGTCCTCACAACAATGGGTCACGCAATTTCTCATCGACTTTCTGGCCTGTCCAACCTTTTTGGCCCGCGGGAAGTTCGTACGTTTGTTCAAATTGTCGCTATATGGTCTCTGGATCATTGACCATCATCCGAACAGGGATACTTATGGTAGAAGGGCCACTTCATTTTCCTCTGAAAGCGCGTGCTAACCCTGAGAAAACAGTTTGGTCTCGACGCCGCTGGTAAAACCACCATTTTGTATAAATTGAAGCTGGACGAGATCTTCACTACCAGCCCTACCACTGGTTTGCCGTCTGCGCTGTGACTACGGCCCAGAATCCCATTGATTTGATAATAGGGTTTAACATCGAGGACATCCAATACAAGAAAATCTCCTTCAATGTGTGGGATGTTGGGGGCAGGTTCCAGCCCCATTTGAGAGAGTGTGCGTGAAACCCACCTATCAATTCACGTATACAATTCCTCTTGACTCGACAAATGCATCACTGCTTAGATCTCAGAGGCACGCAAGGCATCATCTTCGTTGTTGATGCCAACGATCGGGACCGTATCGCTGAGGCTCGGGAGGAGCTTCAGCAGATACTGAACGAGGACGAACTCCACGATGCCGTTCTCCTGGTCATCGCTAACAAGCAGGATTTACCTGACGCCATGAACGGTGCGGAGATCGCAGATAACCTTGGCCTACTTGATTTGAGGCGGAGACTTTGGTATCTGCAGGTTAGAAAGATCTGCATCCCATCCGCGACAGTCGTCTTGCTCACCTCACTATATTTGTAGGCTGCGTGTGCAATAACTGGTGATGGCCTTTATGACGGCCTGGAGTGGTTAAGCTGCCAGAACATCTAGCGTCGGGTGTAATAGATCCAGTCTGTGGGTTACTCACTAATTGGCTATCGAGCGTCTGAAGAACATTTACTATGGCGATTTGGACAGATATTACCGTTCGTATCAGTTGTGTGATACAAGGTACTAATTATAAGCCAACCGGTACCCAGTTCCTTTCGTCGGTCTCTCTTCATACTGAATTAGCAGCGAACAAAACAAAGGAAGCTTGAGATGTTGGAAACGAACATTATTCCGCATGTGGCGGGGGATCTGGCGTGTCGTGTTGCTGTGCTTCTGGCAACGCGTCGTTCGTCGGATTGATCATTTGTTGATTAGATGATTCAGATCACTGTTTGATCTGCCCCATCTCAATCTTGTCCAGATCCCCCCTTGCAACCGCGCGTCATTCAATTCCATGGCACTATCTTCATGAATCATGACTACTGTATATAATCCTCAAACCATGGCTTTGTGGAATCTATCATAATGCAGCGCATCAGGTAACTTTTTGATAGATTAAATCTAATTACAATTGGCGCCGGCCACTGGTGTGTAGTTGGGAACGATGGCAAAGAGCAAGAGTGCACAGAACAGACAGCGTGTATGGGCACCACCCTCGGGGCATTGTTCTTCAACATCAACCCACATATGTAGCAGCCACTCAAGTGTACTCACCTTGCCTTTTTCTCAGAATTTCTGATAATAAGACCTTTACGACTTGCGCCTTCCCTCACTCCTTGTCCCACAAAGGTACGTCGTCGATTGGATGTTTTTCGTCCTTGTGTTGATGACTTCTCTGCTAGGACAAACCCAGGGCGCTCCGATTCCTTTCGCCATGCCAAAATGGTGCATGGATGCGCTCAGGCTGTGAGTCGATTATCCCTCCGCTCTCCGCGACCGTCTGCGTACACTGATGCTATCCGTAGGGCGACACGACTCTCTTGGGATTAGGACTAGCCGCCGGCATGGTAGAACCGATGGGGATTCCTTATGGCTTCATATCTCGTTGGGCAAATCCTTCACTTGGATGGAGAGCGCCAATGCGGCACGGTCTGTTGTTTGTTGCATTCGAACACCCACTACCGAGGTCCTCTGCGGGAAGCTCAATGTCGTTGAGCCATGAGAGCAGTGAAGTGGATGATCGTCGGCATTGAGGGTGTAAATCTTATCGCTTGAGGTTTCAAAGTACAGCTCGTCTTGCGCACGATGTTGTAAATCGTATGGCTCGTGCGATCGATGGGTTTTCGTTAAAGGTTCGATTTATCCCACTAACACCTCCATCTACACTAACCCTCCCTCATTCTTTTGCTACGCAGACTTGGGTGGCGCATCTCTTCCTCAACGCGGGCACAACCGCAAAATTACTTAACCACTTCGTCGACGGCCCCTGTAGAAAGGATCTCCTACGCCCGGAAGATGAATGTTGACATGGAGACCCTCAGTCACATCGCCCAAACGTCATAGCGAGGGGTGGAATATTCGGTCAGAGGATGGGTCACTCATCAGGGATAGGGCTAATGATATCGGCAAGCAGGGAAGTCTCCTTCCTTTATCCCCTTAGCCACACCTACCTTTGTTTCTTCCTCTACATAGGCGTGCCTCGCTTCCTTCCCCGTCGTCCTCGCAACAACGTTCAAGTGACTTTTGCATCGGACCCGGCATGGCATAGCTTCGGGTGGACAATCTACGTGAAAGCATGGAACTATGTAGTGCTACGTAGCCCTACTTTGAACGTAGCACAGGTGCTGACGTGTATTTACGCCTGGGTGAGCGGGGCATGTCATTAGGAAATGTCAACTGCTGTGTACTGAACAGTGGGCTGTGCTGCGCGCGGTCCCACGCTTGCAACAATTCGAGTTGGACGTATATGGCTCACAGCGAGTCATTAGAGAAGTCGCATACGTGTCATTGACAATGTGAGCGATGTCGACAATTTGGATTGTTTGTATAAAAGGTGGTACACTGGGCGAGTAACAAGCAACCCAAAGCCGATTACCTCAAGTGACTTGCCCACTGCCAACTTTCTTCACCTTCGTCCTTAAAAGAATGGGTCACGCAATTTCACGTCTACTTTCTGGCCTTTCCGATCTTTTTGGCCAGCGGGAAGTTCGTACGTATACTCAAATTGTGGCTATAGCGCCTCTGGATCACTGACGCATCAAAAATATTACAATAGGGATACTTATGGTAAAAGCACTTCACACTTCTTATGAAGGCACATCCTAAATCTTGAGCAACAGGTCGGTCTTGATGCTGCTGGCAAAACCACCATTCTGTACAAATTGAAGCTTGGCGAGATCGTCACCACCATCCCTACCCTTGGTTTGTCGTCTGCGCCTTGACTACCGGCTCAAAATCCTATACTTATTTCATGGTAGGATTCAACGTTGAGAACGTCGAATACAAGAACATCTCCTTCAATGTGTGGGATGTCGGAGGGCAGGGCAAGATCCGGCCCCTCTGGAGACATTGTGCGTTAAACCCGCATATCAATTCGCATATACGATTCCTCTTACCTCGGCAAATTAATCAACGCTTAGATTTCCAAGGCGCTCAAGGCATCATTTTCGTTGTTGATTCCAACGATCAGGACCGTATCGCTGAGGCTCGGGAGGAGCTTCAGCAGATGCTGAACTCGGACGAACTCCGTGATGCCATTCTTCTGGTATTCGCCAATAAGCAGGATTATCCTAACGCCATGAACGCTTCGGAGATCACGGATAAACTTGGCCTACATGGTTTGAGGCAGAGGAATTGGTATATCCAGGTTAGACACATTTGTATTTCTCTTTGCGGGATCCTTTGCTCACCTCAATACGCTTTTAGGCTACGTGTGCGACATCTGGTGATGGTCTTTACGACGGCCTGGAGTGGTTAAGCCGGAACATCAAGCGTAGGGTGTAATGGAATCCCGTTCTGTGGATTACTCAAAAGTTGGCTATCGAGTCTTTGAAGAACGTTTACTATAAGGATTAGGATAGATAATATCGTTCATATCAGTTGATACAATACGCAACACTAAGCTAACTGGATACCTCAGTTGAGGATAAATACTGGCGGGAGCAAATTAATAATGACCAAAGTCGAATATACTCAGAATATATGTCAAAGGACTTCAGAGATTGTGCGTGGAGTCGTTTACCGGAATTGAAAATGCGTCGATCTCGGTGTTGACTTCGAGACTCACAAGATTCTTTCTTCGGTCTTTCTGTATACTGGCATTAGTAGAAAGAAAAACAAAGGAAGGGATGGTGTCGGAAACGAACGGTATTCCGCGTATGACAAGATCTAACATGTAATCACTGTGAACTGTCTTGGCCTCCCAAGATTGATGGTAGATTTTAAAAAGTTTGGCCAAGTGCAACGCCGGAGGCTCAGAGGACCATAGTAGGTTATAGGCAAGAGTTGTTGCTCTGGGGGTGTTATTCTCACAGGGCGGATCTACTTATATAACCGATCCAGTGTCGACTGAGCGTTCAGCGCTTCGGTTTACGATGAATGCCTGGTAGCGTAGGAGCGCGTATATAAAGAAAGCTAGGACATGGCTGGGCGGAGGCGACGTTGAAGTGCAGCATAATGGATAAGACTGGTAGTAAGTAGTCTCCCGTAGCCAGACCTATAATATCACGTGTTGTTTTTTGAGAGACGGGAGGACAACAACAGTGATATAATGGTCTGATTTCACGCGCGCCCTCGATACCGTGAGTCGCCATTTCGTTTCCAAAATTTCTGTATAAGGAAATCTTCGCCTAATCGGGAACATATCACATGACATGTGGTTCGAGCGCAACATCATCCCATCCCGCTGCAACGCAACTTTTGCCAGTTGTCATTGAGCAACAGTCGAGAGCTCTTAACCCATTTTTTCTATGCTCAACTTCAAGCTGAACACTGTCATAACAAGAAGTTTGTCTCCATTCAAATATAGCACCATTCAAACTTCATCTCATTCTCGCCCATGTTTGAGCTAAATTTGACAACTCCTTCAATAATCCTCTCTTACGCCGACTCACAATCTGAGAAGGACACCAGATGCGGAACTTCCTCAACATGCCAATATACAACTAGGACATCCGTTAAGAAAATCTTGGCGCTATTTTCGATGCTACATTCCTAGTGCGCCCGTCAATTGGTCACTCTTATAGTTTCTACATATGACACCTTCTGCTTCATGAATCATGGCACTCCTCTGCGTAGACTGACACGTACAATGCATGCGAAACCCCCCGCGCGGCCCCGGAAACTCCGGTAAACACCCCGGACACCCACTAGTTGGTTCCGCAGCCCATACAGACGAGATCGGAGACTATGACCATACATACATACAAAATCTATGCAAACACCACTCGTTAACTGCAAATCCAACATACCTGTACCATTGTCACCTCTTTCTCGTCTCAGGCTGTCAATCCTCAGCTTGTGAGGGAACAAAGCGCGTGATAGCATGAAAGTAATCAGTCTTCCTTTCACCGGCTGCCACTGTGGCCAATACATCTCTCCTATACGTTACTACACGGGGTCCTTCAAGTTCATCATTTTGGGCATTGAACTGAAGAAGCGGGGTACAGCCCTTTCTTGCAGAAGCGAAGCCTTTGGGTGTGTCATCCACGTCAGTTGTTAAAAATATAGTAATATGGTATGCATTGTGAATTTTTCGGGGTTTTACAGATATTTTGGTGTAGGGTACTCATGGATACATATGGTTACATATTTTCAGTCTTGCGCTGTACAGGAACTGTGGGCAGTATAGAAAAATCGCGTGAACAAGCGTCGACGCGTCAAATTTAAAATTAGTTATTTGGCTTTGCTTTATGGGCACGTGTGCATCCGAACTCCGAATTTTCGACTCACGGTATTGAGCCTACATGTGAACTCAGACTAGGTAGTAAGTAGAACAAGTTGAAGATGCACGACGCGCGTTATCGGATCCACGTGTCTCGATCCAGGAAGCATGTGATGTGTGTTCCGACGTCGGAAACCGGAATCTAACTTTTCTCGAACGACATATAGAGCGCTTCCCTACATCACCGCTTCTGCCCTCTGCATGCCTAAAACACTTAAAGGAGGTTGAGTGAACCTCAGAGAAGGTGCTGAGCCTCGCCTGACTTTCTCTTCGACATCTCGCCTTGTTATACGAAACGGGCAACGAATCATTTGGAAGAAAACAGAGGGAGTACGCCCGTAAGCCTTTTTCTTTCCCCAGCTTAGGATACTCCTACTCATAATGCCTTTCTTAGACTCACTCCCCTCCTGACATTCTCGATTTCGAATCCACGCTTCATCCTCAAGCTTCAAGGCTGGCCCCCGTGGCCCCCGGCCTCTCCGTCGCCTGTCGCCGCTTCTGGCTGTCTAGACGTTGACCATTAGGATTATGACTAGCTGCGAATATCTGGCAAATGTCTGAATGTTTTCTCGACCTTTGGTGGTCACGAGGGCGCAAAGTGGGAATGAAGGATTTTTCGACGGATGCAGGGAGTAAAGCGCTGCAGCATGACTGGAAACGTAAGTCTTTGCGTCTACTTTGTTTCAGCACCACCAAGTCTGATTCCAATAGTCCTGGAGTGCCCCGGCTCCTCAAAGAAATCGCCTCGCCAGATTCACGAACCCCAGCTTCGACCCCGTTGATATTGTGGCATCCGTATGGCCTCGCCCTGGCGCTCTCTCGGGATCTCTTCTGCTCGAATGCCACTGCTCGATCCCGTTCCAAAGACGGTTTCCAGTCAGTTAAACTCCGATACGAGGTGAGCTACCTTGTAGAACTTCCTATTATGCCCGATATATCTGACATATTCGCCAGCAGATTCAGCTCGTGGAATTTACCAACCTCCGCATCGCCCCTCAGCTCTAGCTGGGTGTTGTCGAGCGGATACTCAGCGGTTCTCTATTCTTCTTGGATCTCCACTCCTGCCCCTCAAACACTCTCGCCTTTCCTTGACCCCGTTCCAAGTGCTCCCCGTGTCGGGCAAACAGCAGAGCTACCCTGGCCATTCGAAAGGTCCCCCAGCTAGCTTCTGGTTTTCAGGTCCTTGCACTGCTACAGGACCGTGCCTGCCCATCATCCGCTCTACGCTCGAGATGGATTCGGAACGCAACGTTCAACATCGTTGTACTCCCTACGCTACGGGATACAAGCCCCCACTCGTAATTTGGTTTATAAGCCCTACGCTTCCTTTCATCATGGTACCCATACGAAGTCAATGGAAGTATCCTAGGCTCCGACCTCGATGTTAGCCACCACACCCTTCCTGTCATACATACCGTTAACGTATCTGCCCACAGATTCGACGATGCATACCCATCCACCGCCCTCGGTCATGGACAAGGGATGTGCCGTCACGTCGAATTGCACCATCCTTGCCACCTCCGCATGCTCCGTCACCCCTATTCCTAGCCATACTCTTTCTCCGCGGCTGAGTTAGAACCTGCGGCCCCGGCGGGGAGAGAGGAAATGGGTGAAAGGAAATCTGGATACGGAGCTGGGTGGGGAAGTGGGACGAGATGGGATTGGGGGGCTGTCAGCCAGAAATAGGGCCTGGATGCGGAGCTGTGTGAGGACGTGGGGGGAAGGAAAGGGAAGGGAAGGGAAGGGAAGGGAAGGGAAGGGAAGGGAAGGGAAGGGAAGGGAAGGGAAGGGAAGGGGGCTGTAAGCTGCAGTGGGGATACTTGCATCGAGCCAGGCGGGGCGGGGCTCGGCTCCGCTATTCGAAGGAACACCGGCTGTCTAATCCTGCCCCCCGTCTGCTCGTGCTCGGCGGGCAACGCTTCGACACGCTCCCCAGTGGTCGTTCGTCATTTGTCTTGGTTCTTTCCACCGACTTGCCCTCGATGTGGAGGGACATTTAACGCCGTAGACCACTGGCCTGGAGGATGGGAAGGGTCTCTTCTGTAGTGTCGTCAAGCCACTACTGCAGCCCAAGTTGCGGAGGAACGGGTTATAAGGCGATTGGCCAGCACCCGTCGATACTGCCATGCCAAGGATGGCAGATGCCAGATGTGACCTTCGACATTGTAACACCCCTACCCTACGGGATCCAAGCCCCGGCCTCAAGACTATACGCTCTCCTCTCCTCATCGTTGCACACATGTAAACTCATCCAGCACACTCTTAACTTCGACCTCAAGATGCACCAGCTCTGCCCTGCCTTCATTGGGCTGCATGCATCTTCCCAAGTTTGCAACATAGTGCTCGTATACGCCTCCAGGATTTTGCGTCGTTCACAGAGAAAGGACGCGCCGAGTAGGACGAGACGATGCAGAGCTGGATGCGGTGGAGCTGGGAGCTTGTTGGGAGCGCCAGAAACGGAGGACAGTCGTGACCGGGTGAGGTTGCCCAAATGTCGTCCTCACTCGATGGAGACACGGAGACAGCGCAGCAGATATTACGAATAACCAAGAACACACCTCGTATGACTCTTTGCGGGGGAATTATACAAGCCTCAGTTGCGCGGATCGTCCCTGTGTTGGAGTGGGAGGTGTGCGGTTCCTCGGGCTTTTGGGTTTGCAACCGATAACACAGAGGAGAAAGAGAAACCCTTCAGTCCCTGCTTAAACCTGATCCTTCCCTCGTTTTCGCCATTCCTACCTGCCTGCCTTCCTATCAACGCCGGCTTCCACCAATTCCGTGTCACGCCCACCCCCTTCCCCACGATATCAGTAGCCATTTCCCCGCTCCCGTCTCACACGAGAAGCCTGGGTCGGGTGCTACGTAGCGGAGGGATCAGGCAATATAGCTTCGGGATGAAGGGAGGATAACAGGGATACTGCTCAGATTCGACCCTGGAGCCGTGCTTGTCCGGCGCGGCGTCGTTTTGGATACGCCGTCTTCTACTACTCTCGAAGCGCCTACCTTCATCCGTACTCATACTTTTGAATCCCTGTCGTCTTGAACGACTCCGTCTCTTATTTTCCTATGCCACTTTTGTATTATATCATTCTAAGCGCAGCACAGTCAAATGTACCCCGGCATGTGTTCCACCTAAATTATCCATTGTCCCTCCCAACCGTGCCTCTCCATCGCAAAGACATGTAAACTCGATGTACTTGAGTGAGTGGAACGCGGGCAGAATGTAAATGTTGATGGTCCGTCTGAGATGGACTTCAGAGAAAAACACGTTAGAACTTATGGCTAGAATACGAACATGACTAGTTCAAGTATTAAGAGCAGGCTCGATCCCAACAAACGGACTTCTGAGCTCGCGAACAAGTAAGAGATAATCAAATGATGATTAGAAATCCATGTACTAATACAGCATGCAGGATATGCAGAGTATATAAGTGAATATGTATTAGACCCGAGATTTTACAAGTAGGAATAAATTTTAGCATTAATACGAGGGGCGAAGCGACCCGGATGACCCCATGCTTTTGAGACTTATAGGTACTGGCTATAGTAGGCGCTGCTGTAGGTGCAGGTGGATACAGCGGCGCAGATGGTAGGTCTGGTGTAGCTAGTTCCACCGCTAATGAGAAAAATGTTAGTTATGAATATGTAAATCGCGGAAGAGAAACAGACGTACCATTGACCCCACTTGACTTGGGTAGCGGTGGAAGCGGGAGCAGTGGAGGTGGTGGAGGTGGGCTGTGCGGAGGTAGTACCAGCAGAGGTTCCAGCAGAGGTGGAACCAGTGGCGCCGGCGTAGGTCGAGCCGATCTCACCGAAGCGGAGGTTGGAGTAGGTGACGGAGGAGTTGGGGGGGCCGGAGGTGGTAGCGCAAGTGCCCCGAGCAACTCCGGGAGTGGAGGCGCTGGCAGTCGTGGGGTAGGTGCAGTCGAACCAGAGCCTGTTGGCCGCGTGGTTGTCCCCGACGTAAAGGACGAGGACCATTCCATCTTGGCAGCCTTGCCCATAGCTGTCAGACCACCCTTGGCCTGGAACTGCTTGAAAGCAGTCTCCAGAGCATCGCAGTAGGCGCCGGTGACGGAGCCACACGAACCCAGGCTGGGGATGATGGTCTTTGTGCTCTGAATGACGACGCCGTTCTGGATGTAGAGACGACGAATCTCGGTGAGGTCACCGTTGGCGGTGCCGTCGGAAGAGATGAACTGAGTGATGACGGTGAACTTCTTGGAGATTGTAGCCTATTCAGCTTCAACGTTTCAATTTCAACCTTTATACAACGCTGGTGCGGGGAAAATCTGGGGCACTTCCCCAGTATGTATCCACAAAATTGACTACTCGCATGCAGGGCCTGCATGACCCGTATGCCGACATGCGGGAGGAAGGGAATAGGTGTGAGTTCAGAGTCTTGAAGAGACATTGATTGACGAGCAACTCGCGAAAAGCATCCCCGTTCAACCGCTCCCGGCGACTAAGCGGAAGAGCGGACCGAACTTGGAGCTGAGCTAAGCTGGCATTCAAATTGAGCGGCTCTGGTGTCTCCGATAACGTAGGCGGATTGACCGGGGTCAAGCCGTCGATCAGACGCTTGAATTTCGGTTCCCGCTTCATCTTATCTTCATGATCATCTGTCAATTGTTGGCAAATCCTGCTATCTTTCTTACTTCAGGGCCTCTCCCCCACCCAAGAGGAGAGAATATGAGGTAC
>JABCKT010000558.1:0-11147 GCA_018858115.1 Tephrocybe rancida | reverse complement strand
TGTGCAAATTTTCAGAATTTGGACAAGTCATTTTATAATATAATTTAAACTGGCCCAGCAGGCATTTAACTTATGTGAACAGCGGTTTTTAGGGTTAAATACTATATTCATGTCTCTTATATAATTATAAATACAAAAATAAAAAAATCTAATTAAACTACAAAATACCCGCCCCTGTTACTGATGCATGGGTGGGCAACAGGTGCGGGGACGTGCGCTGTCGTCACACTGCAATGTTGCTAGAATAAATTAGTTCAAAAATTTAAACAAATAAAAACAAAAACTGCGCCCCCGCCACCTAGATGTGGGAAGGGCGGCGGGGGTGTGCGGCAGGGACGTGCGGCAGGTGATCGGTGGGCGGAGGCAGGCGGTGAGCGGTGTGGTAGGCAGGCAGTCGGTGGGCGGGGGTGCATAGTCGTCGCGTTGTGGTTCAGGTGCTGACGTGGCGGTGTGGGGGCACCCGCACTTCTCCGCGTGGTTCGCGTGTTACTGTGGGTGGGGGGTTTTGTCAGTGCGGGATGAGTGGGGCAGGCGTTGGTGTACCATGCTGCTCCAGGGGTACCCGCGCTGCTCTGCGGCGTTCAGGGTCGAGGCGGGTCCGGGGGTTGTGCGCGCATGTCGGCGTGAGCGGTGGGCGGTGAGCGGGAGCGGTGAGCAGGGGTGCATGCCACCGTGTGCATGCGTCGGGGGTTTGAGGCGCTGACGTGGCGGTGGTCGTGCTCGCTGGCATTGTCCTGGGGGCACCCGCGCTACTCTGCGTGGCTCTGGCATTGCTGTGGGGGGGGGTTCGTCTCGTCAGTGGGGTTTGAGTGGGGCGGGGGTCGCCGTACCTCGTTACTCCTGGGTCGCCTGCGCTGCTCACGCTGACGTGGGGGCGGTCCTGCTGGCTGGTGTTGCGCCGAGGTGCCCGCGCTGCTCCGCGTGGTTCCAGCATTCCTGTGGGGGTGGTTTGGTCAGTGGGGTGTGAGTGTGGCGGGCGTCGCCGTACCTCATTGCTCTGGTTCAATTTGGGGTGTTCGTTGGTGTCGTCCTGGGGTACCCACGCTGCCCATGTCGTTTCAGCCTCGCACCGCGTTGACGTGGCGGCCCTCGGTTGTCTGCTCAGTGCTGTTGTGGGTAGTCAATGGGGAGGGCGTCGACGACGCACCTCAGGGCTCTCCCCCACTCGGGGTCTGCCCTTTTCCCCCTCTCTGGTGCTCCTTCTCCTGCTCGGGGTCGTCCTGGGGCGCTGTGATGTGCGGCGGCGGCGGGCAGCGCGAGGCGCCGGTGAGGAGGGCAGGTGGTGGGGGACGAGATGATGGTGGTGGTGGGCACATGGGCTGAGGCCTTTGGAGGTTTGTTGGCATGCGTGATGTTCAAACAAAACCTGACTCGCGGCGAACAATCATATCAACATGCTCTCTCTCATTGATCTTGTGTGCTTCTACATAGGTAGGCATGCTCTAGTCATCAACCATACATGGAAACCTTGACTGACTCCTCGAAAGCTGCCAGCAACACCTTTAATCAATCTACTCAGAACTCTGTCACAAGTGTTCTAGGCCACTCTGCCACAAGCAGCACTTTTGTTGAGTCAGTCTCCTGGTTCTACTTATCGTCTAACTTCATATTGATCTCTTTTAGATCCACTCACTAAATTGCCATTTTATACATCTACACTATATAGCCTTCTCATGATGCTATCTACAGCCCAGATCAAAGCCCAGATCAACCAACCTCAGATGAAGCCTGACTGGGTGCTTGTGCAAACAGGTATCCAATCTGAGTCCTGGCTCCAGAACACCCAAATCACGGCAATCTTGTATCTACCATCCTACTCGTCGGAAGGTGACCAAGATTTCTCCTCCTGTGTACATTCATACAAAGTTGAAGAGAAATAATACTATCACATACTCTCACATTTGGATAAAACTACTTATGTGTCTATTGGGTCAATGAATGGGATTTGTGGTGGATGCCGACACACCTCAGTGAATATGTCATTTCTGTAAAGTACATTGTCACAACAAACAAACAAAATTTGACATGTATTCCCGATACAGGTAACACTAAGCCACCTCCTTGTTGCGAACTTATACCAATGCTCTTCCTACAACCTTTCTTTTCTGCTACACAACACTACTCCCAAGTCACTGTACACTCAACTAAGGCAACTACCTGAACACATCTTCATTGTCTTTCATCTTTGGAGGACGCCATGGTGGTACAAGCACTCCCGCGAAGCTTTAGGTATGCTTGTTCTCTATCGAATGTATGTTTTCTTAGACCTATCTATCATATTTAGATCTGCCTGTATATACTCCCTTCCCTGCCAACAACCTTGTTCGTGCACATCAGCGCTTGTGCAAATTCTCAGAACATTGTCCATCCAAGGTGCCAATTCCTTCATTCAACCATTGACATTCATGGTGTCCACCCACTTCGCTATTGAGGAAGAAGATTACTACAGCAGTGTGCCTGATTTTATCACAACGGAATTGCCATCCAGCAATACATCTGGCAGACCATCCGAAGGGCCTACTCAACAAGATGGAGTGCAATTGGCACATGAGGACCATACCCAGGCCTGCCAACATCCCAATGACCATTGCCATATGGTCTTACCTGATCTCAACAACAATCTCAACCGTGACTTAGTTAACCAAAGGACCCTCAAAGTCGATGGTCTCATTAGCCAGCTATATGGAAAATAGCCAGAGGTCCTGCTTGGACATCCAACCGATTACTGTTGGATTGCACACTTCCAGCATCTCTTTACAAACATCAGCCTTGGTCCTCTCCTTGAGGATGACGGTTCGCTCCCTGACCTATCCACCTTCACCGAAGACAAGCTATGCGAGTACCTTAATGCTATCATCTACTCCTTCCACTGCTACAACTACACCTGTGGACAAGCCCCATATAATATATCAGCCACTGAAATCCCATGATGCGAAGCTCTTCGTGAACCGCTTCGGTACTGGAATGCCAACTATTGTGGTACAGTACTGAAGAATGATACAGGCATCAGCATGAAGCCAGACATTATCCTGGTCAATCTCGTCAATGGCATGATGAAGATGAACAAGGAGCAGATCACTTGGTGCAATGTTTATTTGGTCAGCAAAGTCACATCACAAGCAACATACCATCCCTGGCTCCGAAACACCATAACCTCCAAATCTTACATGATGTTCTTACATCAGGGTGACCAGAACCATGCACCTTGCATTGCATTTCATGGCAGGGGTTTCAATCTTGTTCTTCATGACCGCCATGGAGAAATTTGCTCCTGCAATTATGGATGGGAGTGCACTGTCAAGTTATTAACAATTGTGAATGGCCTTGCATTCCTTTCAAGTGACAAGATAGGCCTCAATTCTACAATGGTCCAAGAGCCTGCTTCTGCGTTGAGGAGTGGACAGACCCTACTTCACGATCATGCCACGTGGGCACATCGTATCAACTGCCTTCGCTCGGACCCTCCACTAGTGACAGCAGTGAAGCAAAAGCTCCCTCATCCTTGGCTCGATGTGCCCCACTCCATGGCTAACATTCCTGTAAAGTACATCTTGAAACCACTCACTTTTGACCTGATGCCTGAAAATTTTTCAGGCATCACCCACATCACTGTCGGCGACCAAGTGTATCGCATCCACCAGGAACTCTTCAGCGCACAGACTTTGGTTGGACAGGGCACCAGGGTTTGGCTAGCTGAAGATGTTTCCACTGCTGTGAAGGTCATAATCAAGGACAGCTGGATCCTCCCATCTCAAGTCGATGCAGCAGATTTCATTTCTGAACTGAATGGATTGCCCCACACACCTACACTTGTCACAAAATGGGGAGGGCCATCCACCACTGAAGTGTAACCCCCAAGGGCTGCTCGGGACCCAGAGCATCATGACAAGCGTTGACTGGTCACTACACCACATGCCTCCCCATTTGAAATATTTACATCTATTCTCAAGATTTGCAGTGCTGTGTTTGACACAGCTTCTGGTAAGCTTTTCAGCCACCATATCCACCCCTTGTTATTGACCACTTTAATTTAGTGATTGATGGCTTAGAGAGGCAGAACAAAGCTCATCACAATATCAGCTTCTCCAATATTCTTTTCATGCAATTCAAGGAGATGGACAATGTTGTCATGGGACCAATTACCACACAGTCCAGTACATCTTTCGACAGCAGTGAAACCAATTCTGCCCCAACTGAGACCCTGCCAACCCCAACCCCCACCCCTTTGAAGGAGGTGGCCATTGCCCTTCTGATACCTACTCCTGACACTGTGGGAAGTGGCCGAAATCACTCTAGCCAATTGTATGATTACACTATGATTTATTTACAAATATTATCTTCTTAACATGAAGAATTTCATCATGATTATATTTGAAATAAGATCTCAAATATGTTCATTCTATGCTCATGAGCGACACTATGGTCATTTTACAAGGAATACTGGCATAATACACTTGATGATATGCAGCTGAATTTAAAGAAACAGTCCCATTCAGTGTGGAAGTCATATGATGATGATATTGTGAAAATCAACGGTGACTAAAGTCAAAATCTGACCACAATTCGGTCATCGATTATATGATGGTCAATTTTAAAATAAAGTCGATCCAGATCTTAAATTAACTGATATCCCCATATGTTTATCATGAGCTGTCACCACATTTGGACAATAAATCGTATCATATATAGATATGTTGTAATAATATCAGTTCTCTCTCATTTCTTGTAAGTTTCTACATGGCGCACATTGCAACATTGGGCTTGCAGCTTGGGATATATATGGAGATATCTCAATATTAAGGTTTGAGATTGACTTTATTTTAAAGATAATCCTGATGGAGTCAGTGGCTTAATTGTGAAGATATGAAGAATTTAGTTGTAGGATTCATTTTCAATATGCTCGACATACTATTGATGCTTTTCCTGTGATAAAAGTTGAAATTTAACCCCACAAGCATCATTGGCATTAGGATGTCTTGATCTTCAATACAAGCATATTAAGGGTGCTGATTTCTTGTTGGAGATATTGAGATGTCATTTCCAATATAATCAGGATTTCACCGTCGATTTTGATTGGATCACATTTCTTTAATAATCACAATGTAAACAAAAAAAAATCATGGACAATTTCGGCCGCTTCCCACAGTGTGAGGCAGTTGATCAACACGAAGAGGACCTTGAAGACACATTGGAAATAAGAGAGCAGTTGAAGCATAGGGTTGATATCATTCATCAAAAATACCACTGTCAGTCAGCAATGGTCATTGACTTTGACTATGCAGGACATGCCAACCAGCACAATCCATATATCAAACCTACTTTCTCTAAGAGTGGGCAGATGGTGCGTATACTTTGTTCTTGATTAGGCAAATATACTCATTCATCCCCCTAATATTATAGGGCACTGCCCTGTTCATGGCAATTGATCTACTGTTTCCTGGTGCCAGTCACAAGGTCTGCTATGACCTCGAATCACTCTTTTATGTCTTGCTGTATGTCTGCACAAACTGGGAGAGACCTGGAGTTGTTCGAACACAACTCGGTATATTTCGTGCCAGGAACACCTCTCTTCTTCAACAAAACCAACCCCGTGCAGCATTGAGCTCATGGTTCACCACCACTACTGTTTTCCATGACCTTGCATTCATGAAACTGGGCATCCTTCACTTCAGCTTTAACCTCATTCTCCATGAAATGTCACCCTACTTCCAGCCTCTATTTCCGTATCTTAAGCAGATGTACCTGCTCTTATTTGGCAGCCCCTGCGATCTCAGGGGCCAATTCAAAGCAACTCCTCTAAACATCATGAAACTCTTTGCTCTTGCCATGGAGGATCTTCAGATCCAGAAGGCTCGTTCTGCTGATATCTTATCGCCCTCTTACCCCATGGGCCCTCCAGCCATCAAATCCTCATCAAGCTGAAAGTGCAAGTCGAGGCAGGCTAATAATGCTGCTCAAGCCAACAGTGCTGGTCGATCAGTTTGTCAAAAGTCATTGGAGGGACAGGCACGGTCCCAGGATACCCAACAATGTCAAAGGTCATCAGAGGGATCACCACTTCCCAGTTTGGGGCCTGATTTCACTGCAATATCTTGCCTTTGTGTGCACACCCTGGATACACAAGAGCTTGCAGCAATGCTTGATATACAGCCAATGATGTCCAATTATCCTCACATCCGAATCAGATCTTTAGACAAGTCTCAGGATGATAGTCTTTGATTGTAGGTTAGGTAAATGACACCATCCTAAATTTTATACATGTACTAGTCATTGGTTGATATTGTCCTACCTGCCCCTCGTCCTACTATGTTGTTGTTCTATAAATGATTATAATTATTCTTTGCATCACCACATGTTTGTCACAAATTTTGTTGTGACTTTCTTTCTCCACTGACATGGTGTCCCACTTGTGTCTTTCTATCCAAAACTTACTCGATATATTCTAATGGACAACTACTCTGATGGTGAAGACAACAGCAATGTAGCCCAGTTATATTATGATCCTCCAGAGGCAGAAGTCAATCTAGAATCTCCATATGATATCCAGTCCACCAACCAAACACGCATGTGAAGTCCTAGTGTAGACTCTGAGGCAGGGCCAATGCAGGACTACCCAGACACAGTGCTGCTAAATTGTAGGCCACCCTTGAATCCAACATGTATGCGAATGGCAGGTGGTCATCCTCACGAGCATTCCTATTCAGATTTGTCATCCTACAGCGGCCAGTTATCTAACCTTCAAAGTACTGGTATTTCTCACAGCACCAGCAAAGAAACAGATCTATCGTTCACATCACATGGGTACCCGAGTACAGTTCTGCTTGGTTGTGGGCACTCTGGTCTTAGACATGTGAGCAGCCAGTGGCTACCCTAGCAAGGAATCTGGTGAGTTGTTTGCAGGAGTACACATTTTACCAGTCAATTGAGCACGCTCTAATAGTATTTAAAGCCTACTCCAGATGCCTACAATCATCCAAGGCCTCAGTGTTTCCCTTACTGCAACCGCAGCACACATGAACACCCCTACTCACAAGTGGGTCTATAGTTTTTGGTAAACACTAAGTTAACTTTGTAGTTCGATACTTCAGGATTCCAACACAGGACTGCCCTCACGATCTTCTGATGCAATAATATCGGAGCTCAAGATGGAAAATAAAGTTCTTCATGCTCAATTGGAAGCATCTCAGTGAGCCTCTTTTTGTAAATTATGACTTCAATCCTTTACTAATTTGCATTGTGAACATAGGGATATCATATCAACCTTAAAGCCAGCAGGCCTTTCAGAAGTGTCATCGACTTCGCGCTGGTGTGACTCTCATTCTCAGAGGCCCATGTCACCCTTCATCAAGCCATTGACCGCACAAGAATCATTGCCACCAGCTCCATACAAGCCTCTGAAATAGGAAAATTACCCTCACATCACCTTCTGGTACAAATCCCAATGGCAGACTTACAAGTCTGACAACAAGTCCGATAGAGACATAGGTAACAGAGGGCAGGCATTCTCATTGCAGGGTGTCAATGTCATGTCACCATTTATCGAGCATAAAATTGGATCTGCTGTGAATGGGCATGTCTTGAGGGATATGCAATCCCATGCCTGTGCTATTTGGATGTCTCTTGATAAAATGGGCTGTCTTCCTCCTACCTGGGGCAAAGCCAACACAGAAACCGCTAGTCAATATTGGTTGGAGATGTGAGAGAAGTTTGTTGCACTATTTCTCTGTGACAATGACTACTTACTCTTCGTGGTACAAGAGCCATCGGGAGCACAAAGCAAGACAGGTAAAGGAGGAGCCTGCTGATGACATTGTCACTCCTTTAAACAAGCGATCATCTTCTGTTCTGGGTTCAAGGGAGGATGTGCCAGCTGCGAAAAAGCCACAATTAACGGTGCTTTTCATTTAAAGAATCCACATGTTGCCCATTGCTTACATTTTCCAGATGCACAACCCATTACTGTGCCCCAACCATATTGCAAAGCCCATACCACCAAAGCCTATACCATCAGGTGTGCAAACTGCTATGCCTGCCTCAGTACTCACTGCAGAAGGCACATCACCTGCAACAACAGCACACCCTCAAACCTGCCTATAGTACCACTGATGCAAGAACCCACTGATCCATCCCACCCCTGACCTAACGCCAACACCCCAAGCAAAACTCAGGATCACATAGCCCTGCCAGACCCTGTGGGACACTTGCCTCAACCCACTGCAGCCCCCATGGCCAAACCTTGCCCCACCACCATCAGAGCTGTAACATATGAACCTGGTATCACCAACCTTAACCCCAGCACATCAACACCCATCACCATCACACCAACTGACAAGGACATCAATGCCCCCACTGCTATCAGCAATTATCATGGCTCTTTGCAGCAAGCCATCATTCCACCTACAGCTCCTGTCCCAGGTTCCTTGACATCCATCACTGCTGCATCAACCAACAAGGACATTGACACCCCCACTGCTATCAGCAATTGTCACAGCTTGTCACAGCCAACTATTGTTCTGCCTACAGCTCCTGTCCCTAGTTCCCTGACATCCATCACTGCCACACCAACTGACAAGGACATTGATCCCCCCACTGCTCTGAGCAATTATTGTGGCTCTTCGCAGCAAACCATTGTTGTGCCTACAGCTTCTGTCCCAGGTTCCTTGACATCCACCACCACCACCACACCAATCATTGAAGCCCCTGCTGCTATTAGCAATCATCATGGCTCTTCACAGCAAACCATTGTTCCGCCTACGAATACTGTCCCAAGCTCCTCAACATCCGCCACCCCAGCAGCACCAAAAAAAGCTATCACTCGTGCAAAAGCCAACACTTGTGCACCTGCTAAACTATGTATCACTGATTTCATAACAGCCCAGTAAGTTGTCTATATGTCCTTACCTTCAAACCGACTGAACATCAAACTTTTTGGAACACTGATCAGTAATCTCTGTGCCATTTATTGGCTCAAGGAGCATCCCAAAGGAAACACCAAGGAGTTCAAAGTGTACTTTTCCACCATGTCTTCTCATTGGAAAGACATGTGATAGCTTTGATAACAATCTATTGCTCATTTGGTTTGGATAGCATTACCAGCAACTTTCAAAGGCTGCGGTGAGTGATCTACTGTGCGCTAAACTTCTTGATAGCTAACGTGCAACTGGTAGACAAAGGGAAGGAAAGGAAAGGATGCAAGCACACAGGTCACATAATGGAACATGGCACCCAGACAGGATACTAGAAATCATGGTGTGTGGTGCCCATAATTTATTTACTATATCTGATAATACAAGGAGACCATTTATTATCAAGTGACATCAATTTAAAATAACTGCAGATGAGGACCAGTATCTAAGATGACCTGATGGAATTGAGTTAGAAAGGGTAGGTACAAAGACCTAGTAAGAGTAATCAGGATGTTTTGAGGTAATGAGATGATGTAACTCCATGAAAACGAGTAAGAATGAGTAAGAATGAGACAAAACACTATATTATTTGAGGTACTATGAGGGAAGTTGAATCATAGATAATGCATGGACCTGGGCTTTGTTCCGATGGGGCTCTGCTTACCACAAATCAAGATTAATCAAGCACAAATAAATACAGAACTAATTACTACATCTGGCACTGGCATTACACTACATAATATTACTCTCATTGGGCCTTGTCGTCTCACAATACTCCGAGAATAAAAAGGATGCATGAAATGAAGTGGGGCAACTCTCCCAATGTCATCTCAAACCCTCCTTGCACAAATCAGAGCTTCAGGAAGTGAGGTGGCTCATAACCAGGTTTGGGAATTTCTGGACCAGAGCGTCGGGATTGTTGACAAGGGTGAGGACAAACCAGATGATCTTGTTGAACAAGTGGCACAGCAGGAGGCAAGCTTGATCACAATTGTGAGCAACTTCATGACATTTTGATGGAAATGATACACAAACCTTATTGCAGAAGAAGGTCCTCTCCTGAGTGTGATGCTGCAGAGCACAAACCAGTGATGCAACGCCTTGCAGACCATGATTGGAGTGTTTCTACAGTCTTGCAAGCATGGGCATTTACCAAAGTGTTCTTGCATGAGGTCGTTGATGGCTTTGACACAATCCTGAGCGGATGGTCTACAATTGGTTGACCTAGTTTGTGACTAGATCAGTTGAGTGTTTGGTATTTGAAACCAATCCACAACAACCACAAAACCAGCCTTGGACAAGCGGTTCTGCTAAAAATACGAGATGCTTAATTGGCTAGGTTATTGATTTACTTTGAGGTGCTCGGAATGGAAGGAATGGGATAGGCTTGGCCATTGTACTTGTAAGGGGTGGAGAAGATAAGAGCGGAGAGGTTTATGTATGGGCACAGGTTATTACAAGCAGCACAAGGGTGAAAGATTTCAAAAGAAATGAAGCTACGGGATTGGGAATGGAATTTGAAAGTGAGGAGAGTTTGAATGATCTCGAAATCTGAGCTATGGCAGGCGAAGGGTAAATCAATGTATGAACTCTCCGGCACACCATCAAGTAGCATAGGATCAAGGGGGGTTAGGTGATTCAATTTCTGAGATAAAGCAGAATGTGGGCCAGGTTGCAGCAGACAGTGTGAACTTAGTGGAGAGAGGGAGATAGGGTGATGTTGGCGGAATGTTGTTAGCAGATCGCTAATGACAAATGATGATCCTAAAGTGATCGAAGTAGTAATGCAGGTGGACAGTATGTGGAGGGTAATTCTCCAGTAGGTCACAGATGCTGATGTCAGGGAATGGGTAGTGAAATTGAGGTTGAACTACTGGGCTGATATCCTCAATGATAAGGAACGTTCATTCCTCTGCATCTTCTGTGATGACATGGATAGTACTATGCAGATGGTTGTTGAAAGCGCTCTCGTGAATTGACTGTTCCAATGTGAACTAAGGCATAGCACAAGTCCCTAATACTCATGAGTACTCATGAGTCAACTCGTGGGAATACTCATGAGTATTGTGACTCATGGATCCAACTCGATCCGTGGGAAAAGACTCGTGAGGATCTGAGTATTGATTTTGGTTGAAATGGTGAGTACTCATGACAAGTACTTGCGAGTATTTGTGGCTGTGTATGTACCAGTAATCCAGAATGTTCAAATTTGATGAAAACTTATTCAGAATTGATGAAAAC
>JABCKT010000557.1:0-11191 GCA_018858115.1 Tephrocybe rancida | reverse complement strand
GCTTCCTGACACCACCTGTTTCCCATCTGGAGAGAATGCCACAGACAACACTGAAGATGTGTGCCCCTTGAGCTCCTTGACAAGGTCTCCAGTCAATGTATCCCAGATGCGCACTGATTGGTCATGGCTTCCTGACACCAGCTGTTTCCCATCTGGAGAGAATGCCACAGACCTCACTGAATCTGTGTGCCCCTTGAGCTCCTTGACAAGGTCTCCAGTCAATGCATCCCAGATGCGCACTGATTGGTCACGGCTTCCTGACACCACCTGTTTCCCATCTGGAGAGAATGCCACAGACCACACTGAATCTGTGTGCCCCTTGAGCTCCTTGACAAGATCTCCAGTCAATGCATCCCAGATGTGCACTGATTGGTCATCGCTTCCTGACACCACCTGTTTGCCATTTGGTGAAATTCCTATGCCATTAACTTGACTTGAGGTCTGAATAGTCACAAGATGGGATGATATGTGTGTTGTAATGATCTTTGGCATGAAAGGAAACTGTGGCTGCCAAATTTTTGCAATTTCTGACTTTGGATTCCAACAGCTCAATGCAGACACATACAAGTGGGGAGTATATGATGATGCAGAGCCACTAAAAAAGAACTGGCAGAATTTCAATGCCTCCTCCCATACACCCAAGGTGTTTGGAGTGTACTACAAAGAATGTCACATTAGTAATTTGTACACCTACTGCCTCTCACTGCAATGACTCACATTCTTTATCCATGTTGTTAACATGTGAAGCATATTCATTCCCTCTCTCCTTGCATTCAGTAAATTCACAACTTCTGCCCAGAACAGTAACAGCTTTTCAACAAACAATTGTGGATCATTCACCAATGCCATGTCTGGATCTGTGGCTGAATTCAGATGTGCCATCCACATAAGAACTGCATATTTCAATGAGCTATCTATCTTGTCTTGAATATGCTTTTGTAAGTCTTGAATATCAGCATCCTTCACAAAGGATGATTCAAGCCCACAGATATTGAAACAGAGCTGCATCTCCATGCTTTCATAGCACCTCTTGGCAAGGAATGCATGATGCAAGCCAACATTGCAGTGGGGATTAAATGCTGTTTCAGCATTTGTAGGAGCTTGGAGTATATAATCCACAAAGGAGGCATGGTAAGTGTAGATCATTCCATCCTGTGACTTGTACATGACAGCATGGAGTTTCCTCAGAACTAGTGCCACAACTTTCACTGTTGTCTTTGCAAGGTGGGCTACAACTGTGTCAGAAATAGGATACATTGCACACAGAATAGTATGCAGGACTTGAAACCGAGGAGTTTGAACTCTTTTGTCAGGATGGCTGACAGCATCCTTGACAATTTGAAAGTACAGGTCCCCTAACTGTACACCATTGCCCAATTTATCAATGATCCTTTGCAGAATCCCTACTTGCTCATCTACAGCAGCATCATTTGCAGTAACCATTTTGACAACAGTTGCAGCATAGATGAAAAGCCCATCAGAGAGTTTTGTTAGCTTTTCAAGAAGCTGAGAATGGATTTCAGGCAGGCTCTTTGATAGATACAATCCAATGTCATTCTGAACAGTCTGTTTTGGAATATTCTGCAAATAAATAACTGTTCCCTGAGGAAGGGTATTACAAAGCCTGGATATCTGTTCATCCTCCCGGCTTGTAACAAAGAACTTTAATCCCCTCAGCCCTGTAGCTCCAACTGCATCAAGCAGACACCCCAAAAACATGGAGCCACTCTGATTCTCATCCAGAGCATCAACAGCAACAATAAGAGGTGGAAGGCCTAAACGTTCAGAGGCACTAGCTTCCCAGGGCTGTATGAGCATCTGTCTCAATTGAACATCCAGAGTGGCATCAACCAGCTCTGAATCCCTTTCCAGAGCCTCTGCTAAACAAGCTGCATATGAAGAAGAGTGATCACAGAGCCGCCGACAGAGAGTAGATACAAGTAGACCACTCTTTCTGCTGTCAAGCTGGCGAGAGCAGAAGTAGGACACTAAAGGGAACTTCAAGATGCTAAGGCCATGATGCATAGACCAGTTGGCATCTCCATCATTGTACCTGTCATCTACAAGCTCACAGATAGTCTTAGCAACAGTAGTCTTTCCAATACCTGCTGGGCCAGCAAGCCAGTAGACAGGTTCACCATCTGGCTGTTGCAGCCAAGATAGAATACTCTTAAGCACATCAACTCTGGTACCTGGAGTACAAGCCCTCCGTTCGACAGTATCCTCAAGAGTATCTGACTGAATATTTGCTCTATGTGCTGCTGTGCTAGAAGTTGGTAACTTGTGCAACTCAATTCTCTGATTCAAGGTCAATACTTGTTACTATTGTTTCTTTTCAAATGAATTACCTCTCTGATTGTGCTTGTATCATGTTCAATAGCCACTAAGAAAGCAACCTGCAGTTACTGATTAGTGCCTGGTGAATGATGAGATTGACAATAAACTCACTTTGAATTGCTCAAGAGCTTCACCAATGTTCTTGTAGACATCTAGAAGAGTAGTTGCATCCTTTGGTCCCTGAAGCACACGCCTGAAGAGACCATGTGATTGCATCTTCTGAATCTTCGTCAACTCAGTCTGCATTGCACTGAGAGAAGTGTAAGCAGACAAAACAAACAATGGAAGGGTGGAGCTAACGTCGCAAAGTTCGTAAGGATGTTGTCCTTGCCAAAGCCACCCTTGCGACTCTCAAGGCGCTTCGCAGAAGTCTCAAGGATCGGCAGTAATCCTTGGATATGGGCCAGAGTGTCTTTCATATCTTGTGAGTTGCTGCTCACAGTCTGTACAATTGTTTTGTTACCATGTGTCTCCTTGACTATTCAAGTGGACATACATTTGCCAGATCAATAACAGCCATGACACCACCAAGTGCTGCCTTAAGGAATGGGTTCCAGTCGGAAGCTTCCTTGGCAATCCTCAGCGCTGTCAAAAAGCCATCCAAGGCCACATTCATGCCTTCTGTGGGACATTTAACAGCCAGCACATGCACTATGAGATGTTAGGTCAGCTCACCCTTGAACTTGCTCTGATCCTGAGAAACATTAGGACCAGGCGGGGCGGCTTGATTGACGTTCGCCAGGGACGCAGGGTTTCTGGCTGCAGATAGTCGATAAACAGTAGATGAAAGAGAGAAAGAGAGAAATGCTTACCAGGGTTGTTCTGGGATGCAACGAGGTTAGGGACTATGGTCGCGGAGCTATGTTCTTGGACGTTCATCGCCGACGTAGGACCCGCGGCTATTCGGCGTGAGTGCTCGGCGAGCAAACATGAAGGATCGAGCATGCGTACCGGCTGGAGTCACAGAACCGCCTTGATCGACGTTCATCGCTGACGTAGAACTCGCAGCTTTATAGACGTGAGTCCATAACAATCAATAGTAATAAGGTTTACATACCAGCTGGGGTCGCGGGACCGCCTTGATCGACGTTCGTCGCCGGCGTGGGACCCATGGCTGTACAGAATGTGAGCGCTCGGTGAGAAATAGTGAAGCATGAGGCATACGTACTGGTTACAACTTGTGTACTTGCAGCGACTTCGGGGACCGTAGGGGCAGGGCCAACGCCTGGAGCCTGTCGGTGAGTACTGTAATGGCTGACAAATGGTGGGTATGCTTACCGATGTTAGCCGCGAGATGAGCAGCGGATACACTGGGTGCTGGGAAAGGCCAGCTGAACCTCAACGAAATGAAACATCCTTGAGGCAAACTTACCGGCTAGATCGTCCATTGAATGAGTAGCAGGAGTGCTGGAGATGAGGCTATTCTTTGTCGACTGGGAACCTCCAAATCGACCGAGGAAGCGCTTAACAGTAGACTTCCCATCGGGTGCTGGTACGGGCCAGTTGAGCCTCATTGACAATATGAAAGCATCTGGAATTACACTTACCGATCAGATTCTCCATAGATCGAGTACCAGGATTGTTCGAAACCAGGCTCTTTGTGGACTCGGAATTTCCAAACCGACCGAGGAAGCGCTTGCGGACAGATGGCTTTTTTCCATCAGGGACAGTAGTAGGTTGTGCGGTAAGGTTCTTATCCGCAGGAGACATGTTTCTGGGAGATGTATTTGGTTCAAACAGATTCAAGAATTTACGCAAGCTGATGGTTTGAGTGAAGATGTGCCAACCCTGGGCGCCAATTTTCTTGACAGGAGGCTTGCACGAGGCACGCAGATTCGGTTTCGGAGTTCGGATCTGCCTTTTCCTCAACGTTCAACCACCCCGGTCTGTTCGTTTTAACTCGACTCGCTCACGATTTTGCGAACCCGGAGCTATTCCAGAAAGTAAGTAGATAAGGCCTAGTCATTTTCGAAGCACTCACATCCTGTATGAAGGCGAATATGCCAACCTTGAGGTTGTTGACATATCCGGCCTCATTCTTGAACAATCCTCTGCGATACCGGCAGCAGCGGCGCGTGAAATTATTCTGCTCTTAGCAGGTACCCGCCTTCGCTCGCGGTTGTCGTCGTCCTTTCAACACAGACGTCAGGCCTGCTTTCTCTCTCAAAGCCAAAGCAGCAGCAGCAACAGCAATGTACGCCCCCACCCCAGCGTCCACGAGCAAAGGCACCCGCGCACAGGTTCGTACTCCAATCCTTACAGAACACACCCATCTAACTCTTCCTAGAATTCCAACGCATGCAGAGTCCGCCATCCCCTCCGACCCTTTCGCAATGCCCTCTTCCACCGCAACAGTAACTCCTCCAAGGCCAAAGCAGCAGCGCGGGCGCCCGCCCCAGCCCATCCCCATCGCTGCACCTTCTCCCCTCCCTCAACAACAACAGCCCGCACGCTCAGTCCCACTCCCACACCACCGTCCCGCAAAAACCCTCCTCCCCGCATTCGAGTTCCCCATCTGCGACGATTTATCCGACACAGACGATGCTGCGCCCCCAACCCCCACCGCCGCCGCAGGCCCCGACGTCCCGCTCCTACCCTCCCTCCCGTAACCACCACCGCCCCGCACCCTCAAGGAAAGCGCGCGAGGAACCACAAACACGCTCCAAGCAGCGGCACACCCATCGCCATGTTCTCCGACGAGTCCGGCTCCGAGCACCCCCATTCCCATGCGTCGTTATTTTCATCTCGTCTCGTCTATACCATCCTGCCTCCGAACCCCTCCCGCCAAGAATGGCTCCGCCGAGCCCAGCCTCTTTTCCCATCCCGCATGACTTGACCCCCCTTCCTCCTTCCATGGTCCCGTAACGACGCTTGACGTACGCTTTTGGTTTTTCTTCGGCCGGGGCTCCATTTTTCTTGGGCGCACGGGTAGCGCGTAGATGGAGATGGCGCGCCCCTCCGACGACTGGCTTTGTTTCATGCCGCATTTTTGTACTGCCTCCATCCACCCCGACACCACGAAGACGAAGACGACGACGCAAGGAGCAGGGGGGGAGGGGAAGAAGTACGTGATTATCGTCTCGCACCACCAATACTAGCACCCGATCAATCAATCTCACTCATATTCCATCCGCACGCACGCCGACTTTCCGCCTCCTCCTCCTCCCTTGCTCGAGGGTTTCAACCACCCACCCACACCCCCTCTTCCCACAACCAACCAATCAACTGACTAACCACCCTCGAACCAATGGATCGAAAACGAGGACTCAAAATCACGTTATCTATCGTATATCTATTGTTGGCGCCTATCTCTGCCTCTCTCCTGCCCTCCCTACCTTTCCCTTTCTCCGCCTCCCTCGACCCCCCCGTACCCATCCCCACCATCCACCCGAGCCGATTAACGCCTCACGTAACACGGAATGTGGGCCAGGGGAGGGATACGAGCGATATGGCCGCTTTGTGCTTTTTTAGTTTGAAGTCTGACAGTACTATTACGACGTTTCCTCTTTTTTATTTTCTTTCTTTTCTTTTCTTTTCTTTTGGGTTGCCGTATTTTGCGACGACTTGGTTTTTACGGGTTTGACTTCTCTATTAAGCTCTTTCTTTTCTTCTTTCTTTTCTTTCCTTTCCTTCATCCATGCATGCGTTTACGTCCGCGCTCCCCTTTTGCTTCTTCACTTCACGTTCTTTTTCTTAAAGTTCCCTTTCTTTCTTTTACTTTCTTCTTTTATTTTTTACGTTACGAGGTGATGGAGACGCGACGCCGAACATACTATAGCTGGTCGTCGTGCATTGTTGTACGTCCCCTGCCTTTCTACCTTCCCGCAGACGCTGACGGTTTTCTTTTGTTTGTAGATCTACCCCGTCTCCTTACCGCCCACGCTACTCCCTCCCGCCTCACGACCCACGTTCCCGCTTTCCCCACCCCTCCCCAAGCACCCCTATAAGCTTCCTTCCCGTCCTAAAGTGTACATATTGCATATGCGTATATATACTCACGCATTCATCCTTTCCCTTCCCCCATTGTATCCCACTACGGATACGAATACCCCCAAAGAACCAGATCCACCAGAATCATATACAGAACCCCAGTATCCAGCAGAAACTTACATACAACCCAACTACCTTACCTGCACGTTTGGAGTGTGCTATCTGTCGATCATTGTCTTTTCCTCTTTTTGTTGTTCCGTCCCCACTCTTTACACGCGAACCCGCCCCTCCCCCAATAACACGACTTTCAGACTTGGTCAAATAAAATTACATTTTTGCATTGTACTTGGAAGTTCGGTGTATACCGTCAATTAGTGTTTGTTTATTCAGACTTCGATAGGCCACTGTATACTATACTATCATTTAAATATACAATTGGACTTATCTTATTATGCTGCACTTGCCTTAGGTCAACTGTTCATTCTTGTACTGGAGACATACAGGTACAGCTACTCGACGTTCCTCCCTTCACGCACAACCCTTCGATACCAATCCCATAACTCGACATCACTCGCATCAAGGAGAACCACCCCGTTCCACCCCAAGGAGCATGGGGCTCGTCGCGCCACTGACCACGAGCGTAAAGTGTCATAAGATGACGGAAGAACTGGCGAAAAGAGCTGTTGCCTCCACGTTGGTGGTTCACGTCGAACATCGGGCGCGTGGAGAAACTTGTGCAACCGGATGAAAGCGAAATTAGCATAACGTGTACTTTGATACATGCAGCTGACCCGCACCTTATGTGTAACCTTCCCGATACCCATCCCACACTCCAAACGCGGACACCCCGAAGACTATGATACCGCCAAGCTGGCCAGCCCAAACCATCGAAATCCCTCTATACAGAACGCCTGGCCAAATTTCGGCTTCTTCATCCCAGAAAACGACCCGTCGAGAACGACCACACACGGCCCAGCACTCATCGTATGCAAGGGCTACGAGAAAGCGGCAGATTCAGAAAGAGCGCTGAGGCAGCGAGGCAGCAAAGTGATGTTAAATGGTCGCCTGCGAATCTCCAAAGTATCATTGTGTGTTGGATGATGGGCGACATTGGTAGATGCGAAGGCTCATGCCGGATGGCTGACTGACTGTCAGTAATGTTCTTGGGGAGTATGAAACACACAACATACCTTTATACATCCCCCCGGAAACACTGGTCCCGTATCGGCCCCGTATCTGTTCAGTGTCTCCCATCGTGTGCGCCAAGTACGGGTGTACTGCGTTGCCCCCGAAAGGCAGGCGCCGTAGCCGAACGAACATGTGTGCGAACGCGGAGGATCGAGGATAGTGGGCTGAGCGTGCGGTTCTCAATGTGCGTGTACACGCCGGGACAGGGGAGGTAAAAGGGAAGCCTTGCCTAAGGTAGGATGAGAGGTCACTAAGATTGTCGGGTGCGACCTCTGACGACTTGCATGAGCGTCTCGAAGCGGTGGTGGTTGCAATATTTGGGTCACGTAGTATCCACGCCTGCACATCACTTTCATATGTCCTACGACCAACTAAAAGCGGGAAGTTGTTATTCCACTACCACAGAAGCACAGAAGGAATAAGACTCACGCGAACATAGCGTGAAATCAAGCGAAGTGAACTTTATCGTAAAGAAGCGAAGCGATCGTTCACGGAAGCCTAGCAAGTCCTCAGAGGTCCTGAGTCCCATCGTGATGCAGTTGAATGCCATTGCATTGAGCTAGTTGAACCGACGACCTAGCCACTTTGCTCCCCTGGCGCCATTTGTCCACAAAGCCCTAGTATGCGTGCCATCTGCTGGGCGAGAGGTCCGATGGTTTTGCAGGTAGGCGAGCGTGTACAGAAATTCCTGGTTCAACGAAGCCTAACACGAGTGTAAGCTAATGTAAGATACGAAGCCCTGTAAAAGACTTACGAGTGGTCCGGGCTGGTGTGCATCGTACGAATTCCGTGAAAATTGAAGGGCACTGAGAAAGTTTCGGACATAGTACTGAATATGATGGCTTTCTATGATTTATAGTGTCAGCTCCAAAGTAACCAACAAGAGAGGTGGACCGAACCTTCTCATGCGATGAAGTGCAATGCTCCCCCTGACGATCATAAATCGGCGTCATTGGTTTGGGCCAAGAACAAGGAACCGGTGTGCTACCTAACCAGAAAGAGGTGTGGAGGGCCGTCGAGGCTAGGCTTCGAACACTTGACGGGAGTACTAGTGCAGTTCCAAAATACTACTTGGCAAAAATATCAGGCGGCAGGCGGCAAGCAATCCTGCACTGTACGCACCTTTTACAGCAGAGTCTCCGTGGAACCCTAGGTTTCAAGAATTGGATATCGTTGCGAGTTTGTCGGTCGGCCAGCTGTACGGACTACGAGAGGCATCGAGTTCAGACTTTGACTGTAGGGTCGTGAAAGCGCTCAGAAGGATACACCGCAAGAGTCTTACCTGGTCCTAGTCTTGTGCCGATGCATGTGACGGGGCGGAGGAGCATGAAATATTTGTGACGCATCACGGTGAGCGTTCTCGAGGAGCAGCGTCGTGGAAAGGTCGAGCGGGAGGCGGGGACGGAAGACGTCGGTGGTGGGCATCGTGGCGACCAGAAACCAGAAAAAAGGCAAGCTGCCATGTCGTCACTCTTATTATTACCAACCGCAGCCTTTGACGCCGATTCTGATCTATGAATAGATCACGCCAAGGTCCATCAACACGGCCACCATTTGCCACCTCGTTCCTTTCCAAGCCGATTTATATTCCTTCTACAGTAGCACGCCAAGTATAACCCCACTCCCGACTATCTCCCTACGACTCATTCTTACCATCTCTCTCCTCGTACCACGACGACGACGACGACTCCCAAAATACACATCTAAAAAATCATTTATATTTAGACCTGCAGTCCAATCCGTTTCCACCCTTTCCTTCCCTATTCACTGTCAGTATCACGCCTACCCACCACCCGACTCGGACACGGGACCCTCGCCACCCACTCACCTGTCCCACCAAAACAACCCGTGCCACCCTCGGCCTCTTCCTTACATCCATCTACGGTATCAAGTCATACACCCATCACGCACCATATGCAGGTCTCGTCTCTCCGCGCCTCCTGTCTCTCTCCGTTGCCTCGTCTCTGTCCTGCCTTGTCTCGTCTCGCGTCCAAGCTGTCCCCTATTGTGGCGAGCCGATCTCGGCATCATGATCATCCTCGATCTGACACGCGGTCAACGCTAATCCCCCTCAGTTCCATATATCATATATGTATAGTGCACAGATACAGGTAATGACCATGCCCGCAAACCGCACGCAAATCATCAGAGAGCACGACCTCCACGCACGCTCAATTTCCAAAACCTTGATAACCCCCACGCCCAGGACACGCTTATCACGCGCAGGCATAAGCCCGCGGTCCTCCAAATGATCTACGCGTGTCGTCATATATCATCCCGTCCACGCAGATCCTCCGCCCACGATCGTGAACGCCCGACGGAGGACTCCTACACCCCTTTTCCCGCAGCTCGGCTCGGCACGCCCATAATACATATCACCTCATCTCATCTCATCGCCCCGTCCGGTCCTTGTTCTGTTCTACTCTGCTCCGAAACGGATCGTTACGCGTTATCGTCGACTCCACCTATCGCGCCCCGTCTCGTAATCTCCTCCCCGGCGCATCAGATTCACTCTCCCCAAATGACCTCGCCGCCCATATTACGCACCCCGCCGCCGCCACTGCCCCCTTACCTCACCTCCCCTGTTCGTGATACGTTAAAATCAAACTACACTCCACACACCCAATCAGACACCGCCGAGAATAAGTCTCCCTCGAATACGTCACCCCCAGGCCTGGCAGTGCGGCCTCATGATATTCGAATCGAAGACTCGACATCCCACATCCCACATCCCACACCCTCAAACTCCACTTCTTCGATGTATGTTGTATGTATGGTATGTTCACCTCACCTCACCTCATCGCGTCCCGCCCCGTCCCGTCCTCGTTCTCTTCTGCTCCGACGCGGATCGTTATCGTTATCGTCACTGCGCACCCAACCCACCCCACCCTATATCCTCCCCGGTGCATCCGAATCCCTCTACCCAAATGACCTCGCCGCCCATATTACGCACCGCGCCGCCGCCACCTCCCTCCCTCGCTCAAGTTCTGTTCGCGATACATTACTCACTGTAAAATCAAAGTACACTCCATACACATTTTATCAAGCACCGCGCGCCAAGGACAACAGTCCCTCGAGGACGTCACCCCCCGCCCCGCAGTGGAGCCCCCCGAAATTCGATTTTCGATTTGAAGCCTCGAAGCCTCGAACCTCGAAGAAATTGCCACACCAGGCAACCACACTCACACCTCACCCTACCCCACCTTACGCCCTCGAGCTCCACTTCTTCGATGTACATACAACACATATGTCATTGTATACGAACGTTTCGAAACTTACTGTCGCTCATGAGCAAGAGCAGGAGTGACTTGGAAGCCTGGCACGAGGCTCGCGCATGTCAGCGCCTGTCCATAAAATGACACTGCCAAGCGCCAAACCGCCGCCAAGGCGCTCGTGTCGGTCGGCGTGCTCGGAGCCTCGGGGCATTCGGCGCGACGTGCTTATGTAAGCCAGCGCTCATCTCTTGTTAATGTTATCACCTCGTAACTCCCAAATCAACTTAATGGATGGCATCAGCCGGTTTACGGAGGTTTTGACCGCAGTCGCGCCGGGTTCGACATCAACTCTGCGACGACAGGTTACCCACAACACTTCTTGGAGTCGCCGAGCCTCCGATTTCATGTGTATATATAATATATGCGTGTTGAACGTCCCGAACCACATCGGCAAAAAGGCGCTGATATTACTTTGGCGAACATGGTCAACCGAGGGCACTCATGCGATCCAAGAGGGCCAA
>JABCKT010000556.1:0-11243 GCA_018858115.1 Tephrocybe rancida | reverse complement strand
CGTTTGGGGCGCCGTGGTGACGTGGTGGGCGCGCGAGTTGGTGGTGGGTGTGCGGGTGTCCCGGTGGTCGGCGTTGGCGGCATGGTGGTGGTGGTGACGTGGTGGGTGCGCGAATTGGTGTGGGTGGGTGTGCGCATGCCCTGGTGGTTGGCGTCAACGACGCACCTTGGGCAGGAGCGAGCGACGGCGGGTGGGAGTGAGTGACGGTGGTGGTGGGAGTGGTGAGAGAAAGGCAACAAACAAGTTTGATTGCTGACAAAATATATTTGTCAGCGATCATTTGTTTGTTGCCAGTGGCTGTCGTCTGGTGGCAGGGTAATGAGGTCGAGTCTGTGAAGGTTATCTGCATCAGTCTGCTGGTGCAGTGGTTATATTGCCTGGTGTGGATGCTTACTAAGCTTCCCAGAGTCTTGGGTTCAAGTCTTGATCATGTAACATTCTTTTACTTCTTATAATAATAATAAGTAAGGGATTGTACCGGGATGCCCTTGTCCGCCCTTTTCTGCAACAGTCCACCAGAGTCCACTGGACTCCGGCTGGACTTCAGTCCGGTGGAGTCCTCCCAGGACTGCAAAGTCCAGTGGACTCCTCCTGGACTCTGAGTGGACTGGACTCGGACTGGATCAGCCAAAACTTGAAAATTGGCAGGCCTCCCAGTCCACCCGGAGTCCACTTGGAGTCCACCGGAATTCCAGTAATCCAGCCGGAGTCCACCGGACTCTGGGCGGAAAAGGTGGAGGAGTGTAAAGTGCTCGGTCAAGGTTACGGCCGAAGACACCGCGCTCACTGAATGGGCGAACGCCCACCTCCCCCTCTCCCTCTAAATCTGCGACGCAACCGGCTCCCTCTGCGGCGGCCTCGCCCTCCTGCGCATAGCTGAATCCGTGACTCCACCTTCCCACAGGGGCCAGCAGATGACAAGCTCGACGGGCTCTTCCAGCTGTTTGACTTTCTGCTGGACAATGAGGTGAAGATGGGGAGCGTGAGTATTAATGATGTGAGGCGGGGGAAGAGGGACAAGATTTTGCAGTTGATTAGGGCACTTAAGGGGTGGGAGGATAAGAGGGCGCTGGCAACTACTCTTGGGTCGGCGAGCTCGGTGCAGTCTGGGGCTTTTATGGTGCCTGTTAATTGATGCGTTCTTGGAGTATATGTCCGTTATTGTTGGGAATAAAAATAGTACTGACGGATGGGGGCATTGGGAAATGAATGCACAAGAGACTTGGAAGGAAGTGGTAAAGATTTGATCTACAGTCGAAGCTGTCATAACCCATAGCTCTATAAACCCATAATCTACAATAACCCATAGGTTTTGGCCATACTTGGTTTGCAGGAAATTTCATAAAACCTCCCATTTCCCATAACCCATGGCTCTGGGAGGATATCATAACCCATAAAGTTACCCATAATACATAAAATTGCCCCTCAAGGCTCAATATAAAGGCCCATAAGTTAAACACAGCTTGGTGAGCATTCAGAAATGCCATGAAAGATTGATAAGAAAGACATGATGTCAGGTGCCAGGGTCTGCTCTAATTTCTTGAATTTCAGCAACATCCATTGTGACGGCACCACTTTGAATGTTGACAAAAACTCTTGAAACTCTGAAGGCAGGCCTCACTAAGCTTAAAGAGCAAGTGGCGACGCGTTGAGAGTCTCTCTTAAAGCACCTCTGCATAGTGTTTTAAAGTCGGGTTGGGTTGGGTCTTTTGCCTGTTTTTTCTGCAACCACAACCGCAACCGGTTGCTGGGGATGCCCAAATGTAGCGACTGCGACCACGACCAGTAGCAACCGGTCTCTAGCAGTTGCAGAATCAAAAAGACCAGTTGCAACCAGTTGCAACACGACCCAGTTGTGACCAGTCGCAACTGGGGTAATATATATAACATGCAGTATTGTATTGTGTAGATATACTCCTTACCTTCATTTGCAGCCCGGCACATTTCAAATCGGACAGGAACTGACAGAGATATGCTCAAAGCGGTGGGGGGTACATAAATTGACCGCATCTGGGATTCCTTTGGTCATTGGCCACAACCAGTGTAATACATATACCGTGCAACATTGTAGCGCGTAGATATACTCCTTACCTTCATTTGCAGCCTGGCACATTTCAAATCGGACAGGAACTGACAGAGATATGCTCAAAGCGGTGGGGGGTACATAAATTGACCGCATCCAGTATTGCTTTGGTCACCAGCCACACCCAGTGTGATACATATACTGTGCAACATTGTAGCATGTAGATATACTCCTTACCTTTATTTGCAGCCCAGCACATTTCAAATCAGGCAAGAACTGACAGAGATATGCTCAAAACGGTGGGGAGTACACAAATTGACCGCAACCTGGATTGTTTTGGTCATAACTCCATCAGTTCTTGTCCGATTCGGACGTGCCAGGGATTGATTTGAAGGGGCTAGAGTATATCTATGCACACAGTGGTTGCAACCGGTCGGAGGCGGTTGCAAAATCCATCGAAATCCTAGCAACTGCAACTGCAACTGCAACTTGAAGTCCAGTCTTTTGCAGTTGCAGTCCGGTCAGGTTGTGGTCTTTTCTGGTCACTGCAACCGGACCTCAACACTACCTCCGCAAGAAAAAACCCATTTCTGATGCTGATGAGCAGTGGTTAGACCACAAAGGGAATCTGGTTGATGAGGAGAAGGTTCTCGAAGTCCTTGAGAATGCCTCTGACTACAAATGTGGGCTGGAGAGATTGAATACTCAGGAAAAGACTCTTGTTGAAAAACTCAAAGAGCTTGGAGGAAGCATTGCGAAGAAAGCTGCAGGAAACAAACAAAAATGTATGTTGGCAACTTACAGCCTGTGTGGAAACATGCACAGACCCTCTGGTCCCTTAGACGTCAATTACACTTACTTTACACCTCAAATACACATAAATAGGCCTAATAATATACTTACAAGCCTCTGAGACGACTCTACAACAACTGTTGTGGTAACCCATATGCTCCTAAAACCCATAGGTTTCGGCGTCCACTGACACCTATGGGTTATGACAACTTTGACTGTAATCTAATCTTAGAAGACAAACTTCAATGTATTGCCATTTAAGCTTCATATTTGGCACGAGCATTGCCACATGTTATGCCAAAACGGAGAAAGGTTTGGTGCAGCAATTCAATTTTGGACCAGAGAAACACTTTGCTCTGGCACTCTGAGTGTGAATACACCTATGACTACCCACCTCCCAGCTCACCTCCACTGATTGCCCACACACTCCCCAACAATATCAGCAACTCCAACGGCTGTCTGCCCACTGACCCTATCTTTTGGCCAACTCCGAACAGAAACATCTTCAGGCATGCAGTGGGGGCTTTACTGCCATCACACTACATCCGTGTGCCCTCCTCAGACACATGCACTGTTGTCAGTGCTGGCCTTGACAATGTCCACATCTTTTCCAACATTGCCGCCAAGCCCACACTCATGCACACACCTACCATCACTGATGATGGCTCCATCTACCTCACCCCCGAGCTCTCCACCACCTCGCACAAGGACATACATCCCTCATACACCACTGCCATCAATGACGCTGTCCCACCCTACTGGGAGACCACAATCCACACCCTGCCCGGCTCTGGGTACCCTGACCCAGACATCATTATCGACAACCTACCTGTGGGCAGGGCCTAGCTATTCTTGATGAACCTCGTCATCTCCTTCCTCTTCAAATTCACCAGGTTCCTCTTCACGTAGCTCCTGCACATCTCGCACGCTGCCAAGTACAGCTCCCATGCAGGGCTTGTGGTCACACTCATCCAGCTTGGCTCAGGCTCAGGCTCTGTGTCCGACACTGCCCCTGCCAACCCATCACCAAGCAGCATGAACCAGACAATGACAACGACCACTTTGCCACCGGACCTGGCGCAGCCGAACCCCAGGCTGAGCATCACCTCATGCAACTGGCATAAGTTCCTGTAACTAAATCATAATGTGGGCTGGGAATTCCAGTTTCCTATGTTATAATGCAGCCCCCATCCCATAAGGGCCTTAACTGAATCATAATGTAGGTACCTACCCAATAAACCTGCATTATAATGTGCTTCCTACATTATAATGTGGGCACAACAAAATATATACACATTATATAATACTTTCTTTATATGGCTACTACAACAAACAACAACAAACATTGATGAATGCCTCATATGAGTGGGGATGGGTGTTGCCCGCAACCAAAACCGGGATGTTTGCCTTGTTTGACATGCAGTAAAGGTCAGTTCCTCGTAAGCCCTCATTTTGCGAGAGGAACCACAGCTTTCTTGCACACAGAAAAAATAAGACTTATAGGCAATATTCTGTTAAATTGGCATGAGAACAATCGAAGTGAGACCGAATTTGAATTTATCTCTTTCTCCTGGAGCAAGCTCAAATTTCATGATGAAATCTGATCTCATATATTTTTCATGACAAGAAGAAAAAAATCTATCTCACTTCCCGAAATCTGTACCATCTTTTCCATCGACCTGCAAACCAAATTAACGATCGCATGTGAGGAAGAGGAAGCGTTCATCAAAGAATCAAGGGATCTAAATCCATGGGAAATGATAATCAGCACAGCCATGGCAGTGCGATCAGACGTGACTTTTACTTCCGTCTCATGTTGTCGTCACGAATATCTTGCCAACTATGTACTGGACAACTGAAATATGACATGTTCTGTAAAGAAGGCTACCCCTACACTGAAACTACCCCTCAAGGCCCTGAATGATAGCAAGAAAGCATCCCGAGAATGGAATCAAGCAGTTTCATCTTTGGCAACCAGTGATTTTCTTGTCTTGAAATGGCTCTGAACAGTGCATTCAACATTCTACAGGATATTAATACAAAACTTAGGGCAGATATTGATGTCTGCAAGCTCCAATGTGATTCTTTGAGACACGGATTTGCAAAGATCAAGAAGGACCTGGAATCTTCCTGCTCTAACATTACCTTACTGAAGCAGACATTCGGAGACAAAAAGGCAAGCAGGAAACTCAATCTAAAGACTATGGAGACACTCAGGGATCAGAACTGGCAAGCTAAGAGCAAGCAACTTGGTTGGCAGGCAAGAAGAAAATACGCTGATCCACCTTCAAACCACAGCCATCTATGCCAATTTCACAGTGAGCCATGCCTGCCCTGCTCTTGTCACAGGCTAAATGAGTACTACATTGGTGGATATGCGGAAGACTGGCCCACACATCAACTCAATAGATTTCAGATGGTACACAATGGATTGGTGACAGTGTGCCCGGACTTCAAAACTCCTACCCTGTCACTGCTTTCCTAGAACAGTTCTGTGTCCCTCTTCTTTCCGTCAATGTATTCTTGGAACATCCCTTTAACTGATCAGAGGCTAACTGTAATAAATGGAGTGATTTTCGATTATCTGGTTGACAATTTTGAGTGTGCATTTCTGATGTCAAATCTGAGTGAAAAACAGCCCCAAAATCACTCAGAAGTGGTTGTAAAAATTTGATATTTTCGGACAGTATTTAGAGACTAAATATGTGCATATTCTACTCCATATGTATGTTGCCAATCATCATGGTTGAAGGGGAATCGAGAGGAACCATGAGGAACCGCACTTTTGAATGTGTTTGGCATAGAACAAACAGCTGTCAACATCCTGGTTTTGATCGCGGGCAATGCCCATCCCCAATATGAGCACATCAAGTGTTGGCATCATGATATTATGGCCTCTGCCATCAACATTATATAATTGTGCACTCCCATGCTACATTGCCTCCAGGACAGAGGTGCTGGTTAGAGTTGTTAGGGTTTGTTTGCCCATGGCACAGCCACACTGTTAGGGTTTGGTCTCAGTTAGGGTTAGGGTTAGGGTGTCTTGGCTAAGGATATGTATATGGGGCTCCAAAGGGAGCCACATTATAATATAGGAAGTCATGTGATGTGACAATCATGTGACAATCACATGATCTGCATTATAATGTGGCACCATGTGACAATGTATGTAGGTGGTAATCATCACATCATGTGATTGTCACATGATCTGCATTATATTGCAGGACCATGTGACAATATATGTAGGTGGTATATATGAGAGGATCCCACATTATAATGTGGGTTTATTGGGTAGGTACCTACATTATGATTCAGCTAAGGCCCTTATGGGTTGGGGGCTGCATTATAACATAGGAAACTGGAATTCCCAGCCCACATTATAATTTAGTTACATGGACACCTCAGGAAGGACTCACCCAATACATGCCAATGCTCGTCCATCATGCGGTGCTGCAGGGTGCGCACATCCTTGTTCTGGGTCCAGAGAGTGTTTTCCAAGCAGGCCCACTCTGGATCACTCTCCTGACAGCTATTCACCAACCCCTGCACCTCACGCAATGCTGACTGAGCTTCTTGGAGCTCATACCCTAATGCCTCCCACTCCTTGCAATGTTCCTCCTTGAAAGTCTCCAAGATGGCCGCTTGCCGGGCCACCAACTCCTGCAAAGCATTGACACTGAGATCGGTGGGACCAACGACCAACTCTGGATCTGCCCCCGACAATATCCATGATGGGGTTGGGTGGCAGAGACACACCCATGTCGGCCAGGGGCGAGGCTGGGGGCTCCTCTGTTGAAGACAAACCCGCAAAGTGTTCCTCCATAACTTGATCGTCACGGGGTGACAACCACTCACCCCCGGACAAGGATGTCCAGGGTCAAGACCAGGGAGACGAGGGAGGTTGAAGCACAGGGGCCCAGAGCTCAAGAGCAGGGGCAGAGCTCAGGAGAAGGAAGGGGGCCCTGAACGGGGGCAGGGGAGCCCCAGAAATGGCATTGTAGATGGCACTCGAGGGGGGGTAAGGGACAGGGCCTGAGGGAGGTACAAGGGAATCTTCAGGATCCAGGGGCGGAGCAGTGGTTGGCGGGAGGGGTTCATGACGGCACAAGCGGTCGGGGAGGCGGAAGCGAATAGTAAGGGGCTCTGTGGGAGAAGGGGAAGCCCCTCCTCAAGCCTTTTCCTTGTTGGCATGATGGGACTTGGCGACGCGGGTGGACTTCCTGGGGCCGGAGGATGAAGGCGAGGGGCTGCAAGCTCTCTTTGAGGTCTTGGAAGCCTGTGGTGGAGAGCAGGAACCTGAAACAGAGAGGGGACGAACAGGCGGAACTCGAGGAGGAGAGGAAGGATCGGGGGCCCTAAGATCGGCCCACTGGGTGTGAAGCTGGTCGAATGTGGACAGGGGGTCACGGCTGTCGTGATGCTTGAACCAACCTGCTGTGAGCCGACCCATGACCCAGTCCTGGGACCACCCCAGCTCTTGCCACCCCCACTCTGCCAACCAAGCCCAAGTCAGGGAACAACTGACCTTCCAAGTGCAACACTAATTGCAGGGGAGGCGCAACTGCCTCACATCTGGCTTGGAGAACATACACTTCGCGCCATGATGAGTGCAGGAATCGCACTAGCGAAGACACATCAGCACACCTGAAGAAGAGTCAACAGGAAAGCACTCACTGGAGCCACCAAAACGCACCACTCTCAAGGGGGATCCTGCACATGCACAGCCTGCATGGCTTTGAAAAACAAACCCTGCAGGACGAGAGCAAGCTCCCAGTTAGTGGCGACACCCCCGAAGCTTGGTCTGGAGGAGGCTGAAGCAATAAGGCCAGGAGAGCTGCAGGGAGCGACATCATCAACGGGGTTGTTGAGATCCCGCTCACCCTCCGGAGATGTCAGGAACAGGGTTCGACCAGCAGAAGTCCCAGCCAGGAATAAGGGCTCAGCAGGTCGAGAGATACTGGCAGAAGACTCAGCAAGGGTAGAAATGGGGGGAAGCAAGGGAGGTCAAGGACAAGGGGGCTGCTGTTGGGACAACATGCCAGCGATACATTGAGCATCCCTTTGGCGCTCCATCTCTTTGTATTCAGTGGCCAGGCGCATCTCATGTTCGATTTCAGTCTCCAAAGTGTGCTGAGGAGGAGGGGACATTGCTGGGTAACCCGCAGTTGATGATGGTGGAGGAAAGAAGCAGGTGGAAATTCACATTGTCACCCACAGTCATGAGAGCCCCAAACTCCGACGTGATCAACCGCTTTGGCGTCTCTTGGGCTTGATGCTAAGGGGGGGGTAATGTCACGACCCATACCTTTTTCATACCCCAGTCAAGGACACTGACACTCTCCCCCAATGCCCACATGTGATCCCGCCCCAAGGCGCAACAATTCCTTGTTCAGACCATGACATCATCCTCTGAGAATCCTCCAAAAGCATCTAGACCCATGGTTGATGCCACACCTGTAACCACTATCCTATAGTTATGTACTGGGTAGTTGCCCATCAAGCCCAACATATGATACAGGGCAGTTGCTTGCCTGCCAAAAAAAAGGTAGCAGGGTTGGGCAGCTGCCTCAGGGTCTGCTGAGCATCAACTCAGCACCCCTTGGAAGTCTCATACCCACCTCCACGTCGCGCTGGTGAGCCGAAAAGTTCTATATTAGGATAGGGCGCACTACAAAAACTATTATACCCTTTCGAACACCTGTGCCACATCCCGTACTGCCGCATACCGCGTGCTCTCCACGTGTCTTGGTGAGGGTGTCGGACCAGAAAAAAAGCACTGCGAGGATGCTGAGGAAGCCGTTCTTACCCGAGCGGCGAACATCGTCGCGGAGGAGGTTGAACCACGCAGTGAAGTCCTTCTCAAGCTTGTCAACCCTGGTGGTGAGCTTGGGGCGGAATTTGATGGTTCGCGCGCATTGGATCCAATCCGTGACGCAGGCAGGTCGATGTGTGGAGATCAAAGTGGGGGCGCTGACGAAGTTTGCCTCCTTGAACTTCTCCCATGCCATGACGAGTTCTGTCCACTCTGGGCCCAACTCCTCAGACTGCAACATGTCCACCGCACTCTGCACCCATTGGGGCATCTTCAGCTGAGGCCCCTGGCGCCATCATTTTGAGGTGGCACCCGTATTTGCAATGTTGGGCTCCTCAAGACCACACTTACGCTGTGAGGTGGGCAGTTTGGGAGCATGGGAGGGAGACGTTGACGGGGCACGCGATGGGGTGTGAGGATGAGTTGGCAATGGGGCATGGAGGGAGGGCATCGATGGTGCATGGGAGGGGGCCTGAGAAAGAGCGGGTGATGGGGCACAAGGGGGAGGTGCCGACGGTGCATGGGAGGGGGCCCGAGAAAGAGCGGGTGATGGGGCACAAGGGGGACGCGCTGACGGCGCACGGGAGGGAGGATGGGAGCAAGCTTGGGCACTAGCCGGTGACGAATTAGGGAACCCCAAAGGGGCCACCCCTTCAGCAGTTTCCAAGATAGTCTGCCCCTCTTCCAACCCCAGCTCTGCAATCGTCAGCCCCGTTTCAGGCAGGGCACTGTCCCAGCATTGCTCCGGCGCTGTCAAGTGTATAAGCATCTTTGATCACCAAAAAGATAAACAAAGCTTACAGTAACACATGCAAAGGAACGTTGACCAGACAGGTAGAACATACTTCCTATAGCTATCACGCTGCGCCTGGACAAATGTGAGGTGGGCAGGGCCCATCATTGTTCCCGAGCTTACGCTAAAGTTTCTGTTAGTGGTTGAAAAAGAAAGAACAGAAAGAATTACATACCTCATAACATTCAATCTGCCGCCGTCTGCAGGCTCTGGCCCTCCTCCCTGAACCTGCCACTTCCACCCTGTCGTATCTTCAAGCATGTTGAGTATGGGGGTGAGGAACTTGGGTGCAAGTTCGAGGGCTCTGTGGAAAAGTGAGCTGGCTGTGGAGGTTGTGAGAGGATGAGAGAGAGACATACCTCTGATGATCTGCAGGATCCTTGGATGTGCACATGGTTGTATCCCTCTCCCACACAGCAAGCACCTCGCGGTGCTCCTTCTCGGCCCGTCTGACCCACAGCGCTTTCTCTTCATCAGTAAGCTTGCCGTACAATCTGCATGTGGCACCATCGGAGATAGTGAGGGTGTTCTTTGTTTTGCCGACAGCCAGGAGAGCTACCACATGCTCGACCTCAAGCTGGATCTGGGAGCCATGAGTGCGACACCAGATGTTGTGTCCAGCGAGATGGTGTGGCTTGGGGATGGCAATACCCAACATGCGCTTGAACGCGGCCGTGTAAGGATTGAAGCCACCGGTGTCAGTAGCGCTACATGTTTTGTTGATCTGATAGTGGAGGAAGTTTTTGATTTTCTGGAGACAACTTGAGTGAATGATTACAAGGAGATGTTGACATGGCTTACAATCTTACGCTTCTTCAGTATTTCTTTGTATTCGGCTTTGGCTGCACAAGTGGCATTGTACGAAGCCTACCCAACGACTGCGAGATCAGGGGGAGGAGGGCGTTCAGGATCTGCAGTGAAATCATTGACCTGAGCAAGTGCCTTGGGTGTGGGGTCCTGGCCCAAAGGGAGAGAGACAGGGAAACATTTGAAGAAATGATGGATGATGTTGAGGAGGGTGTTGTTGCCTTGGTCAAGAGTGATGGTGTTTTTGTACTTGTTAATTTCAGCAAGGAGCCATGCCTTGCGCTGTGAGCGAAAAACTCCAGGATTAGGCATAGTGAGAGGCAAGTGGGGAACAAGAAATGAGACACACCATTGTACCTATAAATGCTACAGCTTGGCCAGCATCTCGACCAAATCTTGAATTCTTGCAGAGCCCGCAGAGTCCAAGTGGGCATGAAATTTGTGGGAAAGGACCCTTGGGATGATGTGACCACTTCAGGCAACCCCCTTGGGTACCTAGAGAGGGTAGTTTACTACACCAAAGTAATCTACCCTCATAGGGCCGAAGACCATGGTCCCGACCACCTTCCTATGGTCCCGACCACATGGTCCTGCCCTTTGTAGTCCATGGTCCCGACCATGTGCATGTGGTTGTGACCATGCGTGTATGGTCCCAACCATTTGTAGTTGGTTGCGCCCATTTGTAGTTGGTCGCAACCATTTGTGGTTGGTCATGACCATGTGTGGTTGGTCCCCATATGGTCACAACCATGTGCATGTGGTCGCAACCACGAGAGGTTGGTCAAGCAGGTGGTCGCAACCATTTGTAGTTGGTCATGACCATGGGAGGTTGGTCAAGCAAGTGGTTGCGACCATTAGTACTTATTTAATTTATTCACACATGGATCTCACACAAGGAATAAATTGATTCATTGCTAGTTGACATACAAATACTGGTCATCGTCCATCGTCTCTGCCCGAGCGGCGTCTGCTAAGTGTACGGCATCTATTGTATCAATCAAAATCATGTCCACCTC
>JABCKT010000555.1:0-11262 GCA_018858115.1 Tephrocybe rancida | reverse complement strand
CTTTCAACTTCATATAATGATAGAATAATGTTATTTTATTTTATGAGTAGATGATATGGTTGTGATAGTAGTAATAGTTATGTGAGGGAGGGGAATTCTTAATAGATAAGTGTATTCATTTATACATCTTCTCACTTAGTGAGAGCACCAACTTATAAAACTAATAACAAAACAATATTTTGAACTCTCACTCAGCCTTATTATATATATCTTGATATTTCCTAGAAATTTAGTTGGTATATTAAATAAATATTAATGGTTCCCTTTGTTCCTCAATATACCAATAGCTTTGTATAGTGTTTACTTAGTAATCAGATTATCTAACTAAATAGCTTACTGTGGTTTTTGTAACAGAGCTCTGAGCAGTGTCAAGTGTTTCTATGCAAGGTATATAGTTAACATGTGACATGTGACTGTTGACTGCTAGTATAATACTCTTGTAGTCTAACAGTTATATCTGGGAAATGTTTTGTTGGGCTCAACAAAAGGTTGAGTGTTGAAGTCAATCAATTCAAAATGTTGAAAATCAATACAAGTCCTCTGTCTGCTCACAATCCAGTCAGAGTCTAGTTGGAGTTCGTACAGGATTTACTAAAACCACTGATGAGAGTTGTAAGTCCACCCAAACTGTAGTTCAACTGAAGACCAGTGCAATATATTTAATGTCCACCAAAGTCCACTGGAGTCTATCTGGACTCCATCCTAACTCATTGGACTTCAGTGGACTCTGTCTGAACAAGGGAAGGAGTGTAAAGTATTTATTATGATCTATACCTGTCGATCCTTGCTAGCTAGGACATGCCATGGCTGCACCATATCTGATTCAAGGTTGTTCACATGTGGTGCCATTGTTTGCCAGATGCTATTCATGGACATAATAACCTTAAACAATAATAAGTTCCTCCTCATTCTGAGCCGGAATTTTAGTGATTTGCTAATTTTCACAAATATGCTCTTCAGCATTGATATGCAATCAAAGCGATCAGCGACACCTTCGACATCACTAAATCAGGTGATTTGATATTTGAAAAATCTGACGTGACACATCGGCATCACATGACACGCCACCGCTTGATGAATATTCACTGGCCGCTCTTATTGCTGGAAGAAATTTTTGCATAGAACGGAGACATCTGTTGAAGCAACTCTTTCAACTAGCAACCACCACGTATCTTGTATCTTTTTTATATGTTTATACTTAGTAGCATGATCTATACGTCTACTTCTGCCACGTCTTCAGAGAGTTCCCCGGTGCTGGCCACTATGTTCTGGATTTTCACAACCATCAGCACATTTCTTTTGGTTCACTATCTGTATTAGAGGATCTGGATGAAGGAATCTTTGTACGAAAGCTATGATGAATGGGTTATTAGGGGAGGGGTTAACAAATTCTGGTCACTCTTCGGATTACCAGCACATAGGAAGCTAGTATGACAAGGACAGCGAGAACAGCGAGCAATAGAAAGAGAATTACAAAGGGCTTTCGAGGAAGTACAACTCCTCCCGCCTCAGAGACCTGCCAGGGCTGCATCACCACACGTCAATCGCTACAGCTGGGCAGAACCTGTTAGCAGGTTTTCTTCTGCATCATACCTCCTGTTGAATGAAATCGCGTCCACCACTTCCCAATTGGATCATGCATTACATTCCCACTTACAAAGCTTGATCAACGCCTTCCCTTTACCCGCACAAGTTTGGCAATGCACATGACATTTGCCATGGGATCGACCTTGCTATTCTTAGCAGGTCCTCAATGGAAGACTATCACACGATGTACTGGCCTCATGCACCCAAACCTTTGACCCCACCTGACTTGCACACAAGAAATTGCGCCAGAATGGAGTTGCCGAATGCCAAAGAGGAAGTTTGATGAGAAACCCGGGTAGATTTCAACAAAAGAGGCAGTACAATATCGTTGGAGCCTGCCTATCCCCATTCCTTCATCACCACCCATTTCCACCCACTGTCACGTCCAAATGCAGTTATTGCACCAGAACTTTACAAGCCGTTGGCTGTTCCTTGCACCACTTTGCTGAAATGATTGAGTGTCGTTGTTTCTCTCTCCATTTTACACTGCTGCTATTGGATAAAGTATTGGGCAGTTTATATAGTTGCTTTCAGCTCATCTGACACCTATGCATCCCCTTTTTAGCTACATTATTATCCACCTATTCAAAGAATGAGCAGCTGACTGTGGAGTCCTGCTAAGTTTTGTTTACCTGCTAACACTACCATTCAATTCTGCTCCAGTTTCGTTTTATTTACACTTATGTCAACTTTCAAGCAATATATATATACTTGTAATAGTATAGTTTCAACATGGAATTACTACGGCCCACTTTTGATCCCTTCTTTTCTGCCAGAGCACTTGGTCACTTGGTCTTCTGCTAAGTTTGTTCATTGTCTCCTGGAAAGTTCTCCTGTATTTGCTCTCTATAGTCACTTCCAAGGCCAATTTGGTCTCATTGACCTGATTACGTCACACAAGTTTGCTCCTTGCCCATTTTTGCCAACCCGGTAGACTGAACCTGCCAACACAGCGACAGCATCAACCACCCCAGAGTCGACTACCACTGTGAACAGCAACAGTCCTAGGCGTGTATCATTCTCGGATACTGCAACGCGACTAATTCATCCGTCGCTCCCACTCCGTCCCAAGCTGAGCACAATCCCCTTGCTGCCACAATCTCGACCATTGTCCACCAATCATTCTCATCATCCACATACTATTCTGCGTCCAAAACCAATACATCCCCCTTCATATGACGGTCCATATTCGCCATTGCGACCCGCAATCAACACTTTTGGAAGGGTTCCCTTTCATCTGCCATACCCACTGCCACACCACAACCCTCTTGATCCTTGTGTGTCTTACACTGAACCCATTCGATTTACGTTCATGTTGGAACAGTCAATTCATGAAAATGCTTTCAACAACCATCTGCATAGTACTATCCATGTTGTCACAGAAGATGCAGAGGAACAAACATTCCTTATCATCAAGGATATCAGCCCGGATTAGGGGTTGATTATAACAGATCCGAGCTCAGGGAAGACCAGGTTACTACCATCAAAAGTGAATAGTTTGGATAGGAGTAGGTCCGCTGCGCTAATGGGAAGCTTGTATTGTTCTTCCAACAGATGAGGGTTAAACTGTTCAGTAAGCGCAAATAAGTGAGAGCGACCTCTAACAGAAAACTTAATATAAGTTTTGAGGATTTCCACTAGCAGCTGGTGAAAGCAGAACCGCAAATACTGGAATTCAGTAGTGACAATATCTGCTAAGCCGATGGTTCCGGGAGTAAGCGGAGAAGCGGTAAAGAGTTCAGCGGCATAGAAGAACATAGGCGTCGACAAAGTCACCAGGATGGATGAAACCAGGGATAGATGACAGTGGTAGAACCAGGATAGGATGACAAAAGAGAGAAGATCTATATATATGTGTAGAGTTTCTTAGCTTTTCTGAGGGGGAAAGATTTGATGTATTCCTAGTTCGTATCATACAGGTTGTTGCTAACTACCAATAGGTAATGTGTTAGCAGACAGTAGATTTAGTATTTACAATTTTTCTAAGAGGGCTATGTACAGTGTCCATGTGGAGCGGTGATAGTGGTGACACAATCCTGAGCAGATGGTCTTCAATTGGTTGATCTAGTTTAGCTAGATCAGTTGAGTGTTTGGTATTCAAAACCAATCCACAACAACCACAAAACCGGCCTTGGACAAGGTCTGCTGAAAATGTGAGAAAGCTTTAATTGGCTAAGTTAATGATTTACGATAAGGCGCTCAGAATGGGAGGAATGGGATAGGGTTGGCCATGGTACTCGTAAGGTATGGAGAAGATAAGGTCGGAGAGGTTTGTATGCGGAGCGTAATTCTCCAGTAGGTCACGGATGCTGATGTTGGGAAACGGATAACAAAATTGAGGCTGAACTATGGGGCTGATGTCTTCGATGATAAGGAACGTTCGTTCCTCTGCGTCTTCGGTGATGACGTGGATGGTGCTATGCAAATGGTCGCTGAAGGCGCCCTCGTGAACTGACTGTTCCAATGTGAACACAAACCAAACGGGTTTGGTGTAAGACACACGAGGATCAAGAGGATCGTGGTGTGGCGGTGGATACAGCAGTTGAAAGGGAACCCTTCCAAAAGTATCGATCGCAGGTCATGATGGTGAATATGGACGATCATATAAAGGGGGACGATGGTCGAGATTGTGGTGGCAAGGGGATTGTACTTGGCTTGGGATGAGGTGGAAGTGATGGATGAGTGAGTCACGGTGCAGTTTCCGAGAACGCTACATGCCTAGGACTGTCGCCATTCACAGTGGTAGTTGACTCCGGGGTGGTTGATGCTGTCGCCGTGTTGGTAGGTGCAGTCCGCCGGGTTGGCAGAAACAGACAGGGAGCAAACTTATGTGACACAATCGGGTCAAAGAGATCAAATTGGCCTTGAGAGCGATTATAGAGAGCAAACACAAGAGAACTGTCGAAAGATAACAAACTAATTGGCAGAAATTCAAGCGACCAAGCGCTCTGCCAGAGAAGATGGGATCAAAAGTGGGCCGTAGTAATTCGGTGTCGAAACTACACTATTACAGGTATATATATAATGCTTGAAGGTTGGCATATGTGTAAATAAGACAAAACTGGAGCAGAATTAAATGGGAATGTTAGCAGATAAACGGAACTTTAGCAGGACTCCACAGTCAGCTGCTCATCCTTTGAATGTGTGAGTAAAAATATAACTAAAAAGAGGTGGCATGGGTGTCAGATGAGCAGAATGCAACTATATAAACTGCCCAATACTTTGTCCAATAGCGGCAGTGTAAAATGGAGAGAGAAACAACAATACTCAATCAATTCGGCGAAGTGGCACAAGGAATGGCCAACGGCTCGTAAGGTTCTGGTTTGATAACTGCATTCAGTCGTGACAGCAGGCGGAAATGGGCAGTGATGAAAGGAATGGGGATACGCAAGCTCCAATGATATTGTACTGCCTCTTCCGTCGAAATCTACCCTGGTTTCTCATCAAACTTCCTCCTCAGCATTCGGCAACTCCATCCCAGCGCGGTTTCCTGTGCGCAACCCAGGCAGGGTTGTAGGTTCAGGTGCGTGAGGCCAGTACGTTGCGTGATAGTCTCCCATTGAGGACCTGCTAAGAATAGCGAGGTCGATCCCATGGCAAATGTCGTGTGCATGTTGCCAAACTCATGCAGGTAAAGGGAAGGCGTCGATCAAGCTTCGTACACGGGAATGTGATGCGTGATCAGATTGGGAAGTAGTGGACACAATTTCGTGCAACAGGAGGTATGATGCTGTGGAAAACCTGCTAACGGGTTCTGCCCGGCTGCGGCGATTGGCTCGTGGTGATGTGGCCCTAGCAGGTCTCTGCGGCAAGAGGAGTTACTTCTCTGAAAGCCCTGTTCAATTCCCTCACAATTGCTCGTTCTTGCCGTGTTGGCCATACAGGTGTCCTCCATGCTGGTAATCTGAAGACGGACCGGAATTTGTTGACCACTCCCTGAATGACCCATTCGTCATAGCTTTTTGACGCCGACTCCTTCACCCAGATCCTCCAGTACAGGTAGTGAAGGATGGGGATCGTATCAATGGTGATGAAGGTCCAGAATATGGAGAACAGCACCGGAGAACCCCCTGAGGACGTGGCAGGTGTAGACAGGTAGACCATGTTGTGCGGTGAAGACATGTGAATAGAGGTGTGATGATTCAGTTTAGAGAGCTGATTAGACAGATGTCTCCGTTCTATGCAAAATTTTTCTTCCAGTGATAAAGCGGCCAGCAAATATTCATCAGGCAGTGGCATGTCACGTGATGCCGACGTGCTGCATCAGGTTTTCCAAAGGTTGAATCACCTGATTTAGTGATGTCCAGGATGCCACTGATCACTTTGATTGCATATCAATACTAAAGAGCATATCTGCGAAAATTAGCAGATCACTAAAATTCCAGCTCAGAACGAGGAGGAACTCATCAGCAGATACATAACGGTGCTTCCAGGAGGTGTTATAGATGTATCCAGGTTGTGTGGGGATATATATTTTGTAAGTGGTTAGAAATGGACGACCATATTGAGAGGAAAGATGAAAAACTGAGTATAAGCGGAAATATGATGGGGGCTTTCTGGTGGCGTCCACCATTTCGACGAAGACTGGAACTGGAAATGATATGTGTTTTTAGCGCCAACTCCTTAGCGGACGTGATCTTGCTGTCACAGTGATATGTGGAAATGGAGGAAGGTAGTTGGAAATGATGCAATGCTGTTCATCCCTATGTACCCCAAGTATATGCTTCGAAATACAGCTATGGGCTGTTGTGTGAGGGAGAAGGTGGTGGTGGAGAGCAAAACAGATGGAGTTGATTACACATCAATGGTGTTGGAAGGAAACTGTCAACCCAGCTGTATGGGATCACATGGGTACATCGGTCCAGACTACACTCGCTCTTTCCAGATGTGTTCCGAGTATTGAGGGAGAGCTGGGGCATGGTGTATGTGTAGGTGTTAGTAGATGCAACAGCAAAGGCGAGATATTAGCAGGTAGTGGCTGGATTGAGCGATATAAGCTCCGATGTTCCTAGATCCTAGCGGTTGCCAGCCTCCTTGGCTCAGCCCTTCCTTCGATAACCGGGTTTTGCAATTGATGCTGTTGTGCCAGACCAGTAAGCAACGTCTGACACCCTCTAAATGCATCCTTTCGTGCTGCCTCGGTGTCCAGGCCATGCAATAGGGGCTGTCATGCTGGCCCGAACCACAGATTCCTCCTATGTTCAATTTGCCAAAGCCTAACATCTTCTATTCCAGCCAACCTATACCAATGAGGAGTCCTTGCTGGTGGAGCTGCCCTATTGCTCCAAGGGATAAAAACACGATGTTCTGTCCACAGATGAAAGACGTAGAGAAAGGCCAGGATAAACACCAGACTCCCCATGAAGAGTAGGCCAAACCACTTCACAAAGTTTGATGTTTCATCATTCTGAGGAATAGGCAACATGTCATGTTGAAGCAGGGGGATGATACATGGCAGTGGTTGTCGTTGGTGGTCAAGACGTGTTGGATGCTAGTTCCTGGAATGAAAAGTCTAGACGAATTTGCCCCAGAATGGAACCCCTGGTCCGACTGGCCCAATGTCACGTGTTTTAGATGTGTTGCATCAATGGCAGGGATGGAGATACTATCTGGGTGGTTGTCATGTACATCATGTGACAGTTGTTGAGCATGCCAAGGAGTGTGGGGTGGGTGCATAGCCTGGTGAGGAACTCATCAATGCACATGGTCGCGACCAAACGGAAATGGTCATGACCACACGTACATGGTTGCGACCACATGCACTTGGTTGTGACCACATGCACTTGGTTGTGACCAATGCATTGTGGTCGCGGGCACATTATAATTTGGCAATATTCCCACATCATAATATCCCCTCCCATTGTTTGTACCACTGTTTTCAACAACAACAAACACTGATGAATGCCTTATTTGCCAATGTTAGCTCTTGATACCCTTATATTATGGCCTCAAATCCTTCCATTATATTAGTTAGTGCTCAGGCTATATTGCCAGAGGTGCTGGTTAGGCCTGGTTAAGGTTGGTTAGGGTTTGTTTGCCCATGGCATAGCTGCACTGTTAGTGTTTGGTTAGGGTTGGTTAGGGTTTGGGTAGAGTTTGGTTAGGGTTTGGTTGTCTTGGCTAAGGGTATATATATGGGGCTCTGAAGGGAGCCACATTAAAATTTTTTGAAAAATCATGTGACCTGCATTATAATGTGGTGAAATGATGCCACATCATGATGCCCAAGTCATGTGACCACATTATAATGTGGGGAGGGGAAGTAAATTATGTTGCAGGAAGGATACCACATTATAATGTAGAGGTCATGTGATTGGCATTATAATGTGGGGAGAGGTAGAGGGGGGTAGGGGAAGGATGGGGGACATTATAATGTGCCCACATTAATGTGGCTAGGGCCCTGGAAGCATAGTGGTACATTATAATGCGATGTTGTGATAATGTCAGGCCAAATTATAATTTCCCTACATGGACCCCTCCAGTTCCTGCCTGATTTAGAACATGCCAGGCTGCAAATGAGGGTAAGGAGTATGCCTACACAATACAATACTGCACACTATGTATATTACCCCAGTTGTGACTGATCACAACCAGACAAGGACCGGTCACAACTGGGTTGTGTTCACTTTGGGAAGACTTCAGTGTTTCTTGAGATACATGAAAGAGATACACTCTTTTGACTTCTAACACATGTTTCCCAAGAAAATTGAACAAAAATATCTCCATTTGGTAATTTTACAGGTTTTTCTTTGGAAACATGAGTTAGATATCCGAACACCTAGATCTTGTTCATGTTTCCCAAGAAACACTAGACCCTCCCAGAAGTGGTTGCAACTAGTTGCAACTGGTCTTTTTGATTCTGCGACTGCTAGAGACCAGTTGCTACCAGTTGTGGTCGCAGTCGCTACATTTGGGCATCCCCAGCAACCGGTTGCAGTTGTGGTTGCAAAAAAAACGGGCAAAAGACCTGACCCAACCCAACTTTAAAACACTAAGTGGAGAGTGAGGTGTTGAAGGGCTCAAAGCTCTTCTTCACCATCACCTCCCAGATCAGCCTCAGCTCCTTCGAGAATATCCTCTCAAGGATGTCGCTGTTTGCAAAGAGGACTATTCTCTTCATCGACTCTCTTCACGATACCACTGGCATAACTGGATTCAATGGGAAGCCCTCATCAAGGGCTTGCTGAGGGTACCCAGCATCGCCGCCCTTCTTGACTTTTTTTACATGATTTTTTTAATTTCTACTTTCACGGTATTTTATTGAACTTGTTAGGAGGCCCTCATTAAGGAATTCCAGAGGGTACCCAGCATCAATGCTCAAAACAATATTTTTGGGTAACATATTCTGATTTTCACTTTGACAGTCTTTTATTGATATCCCTTGCAGATTTTGCTCAATTCCAATGAAACTGGATTTGTTGGGAAGCCCTCATCAAGGGCTTGCTGAGGGTACCCAGCATTGCCACCCTTCTCAACTTTTCCACATGAATTCTTTTTATTTCAACTTGCACAGCATTTTATTGATACCCCTTGCAGATTTTGCTCAATTCCCACAAAGCCCAATTCATTGGGAACCCCTCATTGAGGGCTTCCCAAGGGTACTTAGCATCAACATCCTTCGCGATGTTTTGAAGCAAGCCTCTTTCATTTCTACTTTAAGAACATTTTATTTAAATTTCCCACAGAAGTCGCTGCTCCCCCGTCATAAGGGCCGACATGGCCCTGCAAATGCACCATTTGGCTTCAGGTGGGTGAGGAATTGAAGATCAAGGAGCAGGAGGGTAGCGCCTGCTGGTGCTGGTGCTTAAGTAGTAGTGTGACCTATTCACACCGGTCATGCCTCACTCTGACCCTGATGGCAACCCTCTCCAACCAGCAGGCTTCCTCACAAGGCTGGGATGTGCCATGCTGCTCCTATCTGGATCTATGGCATGGAGTTACTTTTTGGAAGCATGAGACAGGCACAATTTACAGAGAAAAAACTAGTAATGGGGTTCAACTTACGGTTCAGTGCTATGTGGATGTTTTATACTGCCTCAAGGCTGCCATCTTGTTCTACTGGTTCATTTTTTCAAAACACTCTGTCATTTTCTACTCACCTCACCCTTTTATTTCCCATGCAGCAGTGATCATCACTCTTATCCATCCAACCACCATACCCTCAAAGCGTTTGATGAAGCCAACTCACTTGTTGCCACCTTCCACCTCCGAAACAGCATGGACAGGGATGAGGTATATTTGTACAGCCAGAGCCTGATGCCTTGCAATTGGCCACAAACCCCAGCCAGTGAGCTCAACAAGTGGCAGGTGAAGAATGCTGTCATCAAACACTCCATCCACCACCATACTGTCAATTTCACTTGCGTCAAAAAAGAATTTGTGAGTCTTTTCGAGCCTCCAGGAGTACACCACGCCTCCAAGCACGCCTTAGTGCGGATACACATACTGTAATGAGCTAGTAAGTTGAGAATGCGTCTACTCTGTATGTAATGGTGACAAATCAAATTCAGGACTTGGTAGGCTTGGGTTAAGGGCTCTGTGAAACCTCTTAGATAAACGTAGGCACATTTAGATACAATGAATTGAACTGTTTGTATTGATTTTTATTTTATGGTGTGATATAAGTCTCTAAACTCAAATACACTGGGTATTGGTATCAGCTTTATTCAAGTCTAATCCCGAGATATGCCGAATTGGAGACCTAAGCTATTCACTTGCTGGGAAAGCTGATTCTTGTCAAAGGGTAATCTACCTTTTCCTATCTACTTATTACAGCTTTTATAGTTTATCTTATGTGCACAGACCACCTTATTTTACAAGGGGCTCATGTGATTATTCCTCTTTTTCCTTCCATACCAAAAACTGTGATATGATCCACGATCAAGCGGCAGGCACGGGTAAAACACTTTGCCCTGTAATTGTCACTGATCTGGGTATTCCCTCATCACACTTGGGCTGGAGGTTCTGGAGACACCTGTCATACTGCAGGGCGTACCAGCAAGTGCTTGTGTGCAGTCCCACAAGGGAGGGAAACATCTCCCATTACCGCTTGGATACGTTTGTCGGGGATACACCTTTATCTGGAAGCGATCGCCAAATCTTGACCCCGGCTCTGCCTTGCCGTCCAACCGGTTCCTTGGTGCCTCAGTGCCTATTCGTTCTTACTGGCAACGTGTTGCATCGCTGCCTGTTGGTTCCTATTTGTACTTCTCAGTTATTAGCTCTTAGTCAATCTTCATGTTTGATGGGGAGGTATGTGTGCCTACAGTTTTCAGCAATGCCTACAGGTTTCAGCATGATACTGATGTATGTATACAATGTAAGTTGTATCAACTGTGAGGGCAGTATAGCACCATTAACTATCAAACTCTAGCACCAGTGTAGTTTGTTAGCAGCTTGCAATTATATTTTCATCTGATCTATCTATGGTGCGAACTTTATGCTTACTTCCTATGAGTTTCCTTTGAGCCGCTGCAAGATCTTCGGACTCGCCCTACATGTAAGGGTGACCTTAGCGGAGCTGTGGGGATCACACAAGCTAGCAAAGGGAAAACCAAAGTGTACTAGAAGCAGGCTAATGTACTGAGGATATGCTATGCACCTAGCAAAGGGAAAACCGAAGAGAACAATCTAAGGTAACCCTTTGCCAGATGGGAGTGTAAATAGTGAGTCAAC
>JABCKT010000554.1:0-11301 GCA_018858115.1 Tephrocybe rancida | reverse complement strand
GTATCAGTCTTGTATTATGTGGAATATATCGCGGTATCTCTACTAGTGCACAAGAGGTGAAAGAAAGGCAAGATTCGACGTTATCTCGGAGTTTGAACTCGGGTGTTGATGATCTCTCGGCTCTTCGGCGTCGTGAAATGTTGCAACCCGCTCTTTATGTGCAATGAGAGAGGATGCCATCCTCTCGACGTCTAAAGAAGGTGTTTAGACTTGAAAGGCCAGTGATTAAAATAAACTGTGCCCGTTTTCTTAAATTTCTAATTTTTGGTCTCATTGAATTAACGTGTGTTTGCCCATGCGCAACTCTACAATGGACACCATTAATGACTCATCTTTCGCACGTTTCCGTCAATGTTTTCCGACTGCTCCCCGCTTACGGGCCGTGAAAAAGAGTCGAAATTTACTCTTGATTCGCTCGGTGACAATGATAACATTCTGATGTGGCGAGAAATAGCCTGATCTGGCTCATAAATTGATGTATAAACTCAGTGGCGGGTTATAAAACATGCTCATAGGGTGTTCTTGGCCACTGTGTCACTGGGAACTGGTGAAAATAACGACGAAAGGCCTGGATATGTGCTGCCGAGCAGCAGATAAGATCCGGATCAAGACCGGAAATAAGCGAACAAATGCCATTTTAACCTCGGTCTTGCCGCCTACTTTACTTCTGGCTTCAACTTGAACTACCACCACCACCTCCTACTACCTCTCGCCTCGGAGCCATCGCCCATCTGTGTGTGTATCCAACGCGATGCGGAGCGATGTTTGTTCTTCCTTCGGCTTCGGGTTCAACATCAAGTAGGAATACATCGCCTTTTGATTTTTGTAGCAGTTTTGAACTAATTCTCTTCTTTCCCCGCAGAATCCAGATGCCTTCGTTTCCTCCTTATATCTGCCCATCGAGGAGCCCCTTTAACACGAACTTTTAATCCTTTCAACATGATGCCCGACGTCCATGACCACATCGTCCATCATCCGGAAGTTCCGAGTCCATGGCCCCCGCCTTGACAATTCACAAATTCAGTTTCCTTCTCCTTCCTCGAGCTCATGGAACCTCTGTACCGTCAACGCTTTCAGAAAGCATACGTCTCACCCCAAACCTACAACATGTTTCGTGTTTCTCGCTTCCACTCCACCACCTATACCAATCTCCTCCCTCTTTCAGGACGAACCTCAACTCCAATGCTCTACTGTGACCACAAAACCATGACGTACGTTTCTCACCTGCCTATCAATACTACCCTATGCTAACCCTCAGCGCTCAGCCTAGGCCCGCTCCTCCACTTGCATCCGCTAGCAAACAACAACAACACGTGGACCTTCCGCCGGCCGTCGACAGACGTTTCCTTTCTTGTGTTGCAGGCTCCTCCAACCATTTCTCATTGTCGACCCGTGATTCTCGCCTTTCTCCAAGACACAACCACCCAACACGCCTAGCCCGCTCCTCACAGGGCTCTTCAACGCCCTCCAGACCCGGCCGGGCTTTACAATTCGTTCTCTGGAGATGGAGCGTTGCAGAGGGCGCTGTGCGTTTATTCGTTCCTTTCCATTTAATATTGTCACTGATGCAGGTAGTAGTGGCCTGAGTTCCTCGATCTCGAGCTCGGAGGAGGGCGCCGTCGTTCTTTTGCAAGAACCATTCAACGGGGCTCAACAGCTGGGAGATAGACCATCCCTTCTCACCCATGGCCGTCGTGAACTCAACACCCGATGGGAAGGAACCTCAGGAGCATATATAATTCTGCAAGGAGGTCTGGTGCCACCTTTAAATAGCGAAGAACGCGACTGCGTATCCTCTCGACGCCCTCAACATCGACAAACTACTCTCAATACAATCCCCAGACCAACCGTGCATCCCTTCCCGCACCCCTACTAGTCCATCATCCACTCCAGCTTCGCCCCTCCTACCACCCCCTCCTTCAACAGGAACTTTCAAGTTGTTCCGTACCACCTTGAAGACGTCCTCGGTATGGTAACAAATCCGCAACTATCAAACACGTCATGCTCCCTTGTGTTGGACATAGATGTTCCGTTTCCCGTGTTGCGTTAATCGGAGTCGACCCGCGATCCGTATTGTGCTAAGACACGACTGCACAAGACGTCGAGCCCGCTCCTAACAGGGCCCTTTCGACGAAGCACGCCTTCCACGAGCTGTACGATGTGGTTCGGGTGCCGATTGATACGTTGGGGAGGGAGGTGTCCCTGCCGAGATATGCTAGGAAGCGGGACGTGCGAACCCAAATACCTCAGGCCTCAGGCGTGCTGTGCGTTTTCTGCTCCTTTCGTCTAGTATAGCATCCAATGCGCATAGCAGTGGCCCCCGAGTCCGTGAATCCCGAACTCGGAGTAGGGCACCATCGTTCGTTTGCACAAACCATTCACGCAGCACAGCGGCTGGAAGACAGACGATCCCTTCGCACACGTGTCGTAAACGCAACAGCACAGCGGGAGGGAACCTTGGGGACGTATCGTGAACTGTGACTGGAGCTGCGGGACCTCAAGTACCCTTCGAAATGGGCGAAGACCCATCTCCTCTATGTCCTCCCGGTTACCCTCCGCCACCGATCTCCTCTCCTCTCTTCCCCTCAGAATAAACCTAACCCTAAGCTGCAGAGCTGTATGTTCCTTCGCACCTTTCATCCATTCAGTGTTTGACGCGCTCAGCAGTGGCCTGAGTGCTTGATTCTCGAGCTCGGAGGAGGGCGCCGTCGTTCATTTGCGAGCAAAATTCATTCAGAAGGCTGGGCGACAGACTGTCCCTTCATAATCGTGCCTCTCGTGAACTCAACACTCCTTGGGAGGGAACCTCAGGAGCGTATTTGGTTCTGCAGGACGTCTGACACCTGTAGAAATCGGCAAATAGGCTTTCGACGCAGTTGCCCGTCCTCTCCACACCCTCTAGCCAGCGCATGCCCCATGACCGTCTGTCGAGCTCCGGAGCTGCAGCCTTCACTTCGATTCTGTGTACTTGCGTAGGACGTTAATCTATGCTGGGGGGTCGATCATGGTGCCGAGAGTTTCTTGGTGGGCGGGTATGATGAAACAAGATGGGTTTCGTGGAGGTGTTATGCTCCTCCCCCTCGCTTCCCATCCTCCACCAATCTCCTCCCTCTCCTCCCCGTCAGAACGAACCCCAACCCTAAGGTTCTTCCGACACGTCAGGCTTACCTTGTGTGTGGCAATCCTCCCTCACAAGGCGTATCTAGGCACGCCCTTCAGACGATACAGGGAGAAGAAAACGAGGGGTATGCGAATCCGTACTCGTCGGGCGGGCGGGCTGTGCGTTCTTGTTACCTTTGCTTATCAATCGTTGGATCTAACGCACTCAATAGTGTCTTGAGTCTTTCAATCCCAAGGAGGACACCACTGACGTCCGTGAAAATCATTCAATGGAGCAAACTGCAATCCTTTTGCACTCGTTTGGAGGGAACCCCGAGAACGTATCGTGATCTGTGGCTAGAGCTGGGCGTCTGGCCCCATTCGAACTTGAGCCCTTCAACCCCGAGGAGGACACCATCGACGTCGTTTGTTGAAGCAAAACTGCGATCCTTTTGCACCCGCAGTTTCCGTGAGCTCAACGTTCAACACCCGATTGGAGGGAACCCCGAGAGCGTATTGTGATCTGTGGGGGCCATGCTGCGGAGCCGAGATAACCCTGTCTCCCCTGCTACAATCCCTATCCTTGCATCTGCCAGCATCTTGAGGCTCCGCTCAGTAGTAGACGACCACACTCCTACATGAGCTCCACCCACACACCTCCCGCCGCGCTCCCATATCTATGCCTGTGGTGAGACGTTGCGTACGATCTTAGGCGTGATACATGGATGGGGCGTGCTGTTCTCCTCGCAACATTCGCCGCTTTTTTGCCATATCACGACACAATCGCACGTCGGGCTCGTTTGGTATTATTCCTCACAGGGGCTTTTTGACAAGATTGGTCGAGCTTTGCAATTTGGCTCGGGTTAGTACAACGGGGAGGCGGGCAGCGAAGCTCGAGGAACGGGACGATACATACCTCCGTTGCCTTCTTACGCTCTGACCTTAGGTGCTGAGCAAGCTAGTGGGGTGGATGGTACGTCGTCTTGTGAGCCTCCATCTTCATCCGAGTCGAACTAACTTCCCGCTGCAGGCGGCAGGTCTTATTTCTTCCTCATACCTATATGATTTTCCAAGAACTCGTCAGGCGTGTATCTCCCTCTACCTCCCTCATCGCCCTTCCCTTGATGAGTGGTTCCTATATCGAATGCCGTCCCGGGAACAGAACCTTACTACCTGCTTTGTCTGGTGTGTTGAGGTTATCGTCATCCCCCGCTGGAGGTGTACAACTTCAAGAGATCATTGTCGTAGATCACAGGCCGTTGAGGTGTTGGCTTTAACCAGCAGTTTCTCGCGCCGTACTTGTTCCCTATTCATACTATATTTAGGCTGCGAGTGTGTAGAGATATAGTTGGCTTAATTATTGTACTTACTATCGACCATACAGTATCCTTTGTCTTCTTGTCGAACGATAATCGATGGAAACGCTCTGGCGAGCATGTGCGATGCAAGTCTGCCCAGTGGTCGATGGAGGTCTCGTCAATCATCCTTGAGAGACACAATAACCGGGAAAGGTAGATAAGATTTCGAAATTTGATCTTGATTAGATTGCCAGTGGTTCTTTTAAACTTTTCTGGGTATCCCCGTGAAATACGACAGTCGGGTCCTCTTGTTCGCGATACGCACTTCCATCATCCACCAGTATTAATATCACGGATGACATGCCATGCATCCTTCACACTTCATGCACTACAATCAAACTCGAAAACCTAAAGTAAGCCACCTCATCATTAAGGGACAACGCTGACAATAAGTTCGCGAGTAGATTCTCTCAGTCTGGCTCCAGGCTCGCGTCTTCCTCCACCACTCGTACAACACCCCTCGCCAAGCTTACCACCCTGTGGTGCTTCGCGTGTATAGGTTTCTCAAGGCAAGTGCTGACTAGGCGCCGATCGCGAGTCACTGGAAATTGGATGCAGGATGGGCATGGACTTGAACACCAAGGTAAGCAACCTCCCCATCTCCGCCGACACCGTTGACGCATTCGCCTGTAATCTCTCCATCTAACTACGGCACCGTCTCCACAAGGTCCTGGGCCCTTTTTCAGTTTGCCCTTCCTCTGTGCCCACCTCATCCTTTCCTCCGCTGCACGCATCCCAACCCCCAGGCTGTATTTGCAGCCAAACACACAAACTTACAATGCCGCATCAGTCGACCAAGAAAACGCTGTAGGCGCCGACTCGCAGCAGAAGATTAATATTGGGATGCTGGATGGACGAACTTTGTTGGATCTAGGATATCGACGATCAAAACTCTTCCTTGTCGAACGATGGAGGGATGCAGGCAGTGGATGCAGGGGACCTAATTACTAGGTTGTGAGTATTCTTTGTGCCATATGATGGATGCTGCAAGTCTTACGCCTTACACCTACGGCACATTTTTTCTAGCTCTGAAAGTCTTACATACGACGTCACCCACTATCCTCTCCTCTCTGCCGGGCCTCAACTCCTTTCCTTGACCCTCCCCTGCTGTGGCCTACGCAAAGCTATCTTCGCTAAGGCACAGATAACCCCTACGCCCCCATCTTGCAACGAGATACACATACTCCTCGCACGACAGCACCCTCGCGTCGTCCTTGGTCCCACCGTCTGGTACCTACCTCTATGACCATGCTCTCAAAGGTAAGCCACCGCACCAACCTGTCCGACCCACAACGCTGACACATCGATTCGCAGACACTCTTCTCGGCCCCATGAATTATCACCTGCTCAATCTCAACCCCACCCCGATGTCCTTATGCCCTCCGCCGCAGTAATACTCGCAGCCATGAAGTCCCGCGTGGCGGTGAGGATGCAGGACCCAGGTTGAGGAGACGGAAGGCAGGAGAGGCCTTGGGAAATGGATGGACAGAACTCACATTGGGATGCAAGCTGCGAGATGCAAGCAACCTTTGAATTGGGGAGGGGAAGCGGGGTGTTCGAGAGCGGGGTCCTCGCGATGGGCTGCTGAGAGAACGGTTGGTTTCTTTACTTATGCCCTTGATGTCGGGCGAGGGAGAGTGAAGGTACGTTGCCTCTTGAGCTGCCCCGATCTTTTTTTTTTTTTTTGATTGCGTCGCCCGCTAGGGCGAGGCCCTATCTCGGGCTCTACCTATGTACTCTAAATTACGTGCCTCTACTGTATGTTGTCTATCTATTCTAATGGAGCCGGGTAGCAGTGATGCGACCGTTGTCCGTGAGCATGCCTGGATGTGAGGCGAGCGACCATAGTAATGCGCATGAGCGCAGGTGAGTGTACTCTAGGTATAAAGTTAATAAGTAAAGTAAATTAGTGGGCACCTTTATCTAGCTTCTATGTTTGTTTCTTCTTTCGGGATGGCTTTGCGCTTGGTATGTTGTGTGTGAGTTGGAGGTCTCCAAGTCGTCCGTCGAAACGTTTCGTCGCGTGGATGTACAGGAATAGGGCTTTAATGGCTTTCGGGTCACTGAGCAGCATGGCTAAGGTGTTTGGTCCTGGGCGTACAGTGCGGTGTAAGGCCCGTCGTTGTCGCTCATATGCTCTGCACTTCATGATGTAGTGCTCCACCGTTTCGTCATGTCCCCGGCATGCGTTACATGTGGGTGAGTCAGCCTTCTTGAATCTATGAAGGTACTCGTTGAGGGGGCAGTGGCCTGTTCGCAGTTGGAATAAAAGGGCAGCGTGTTTGCGAGGCAGCTCGGCGAGTATGCGTACTATTGGTGTGGTTTTCGGCATGTTTGGGTCAATGGCTTTCAATTTGTTGTAACGTGGCGATATCTGGAGCACGTCCTCCGTTTCGCGTCTCCAGGCCTTTTTGTGTCGCATGATGATGGCTGCCTTTGATATGGGAAGTGCTTTCCGTAGGATTCGTAATTTGGATCCACCCATCTCGTTGCCCTGTGCCGCTCGTTTTGCCTCTTTGTCCGCTTGCTCGTTGCCCTCTAGCTGCTTGTGTGCCGGTGTCCAATAGACCTGTACATCCAGATGACTTGCGTTTTTCAGGAGTTCCCAATATTCCTCCAGCACGGCGTCCACGAGATACCTACCTGTGCCCGGCTCCCTGTCCCCCAGTGCTCTCATCGCTGCCTGGTTATCTGTCCCCATCGTCGCCGTGTTGAATCTTCCTCCCGTCCTCAGCTCTCTTCTCAGCATTTCCATCCCCATCGCCTGTCCTACACACTCCCCCTCGAAAACTGTGTGGTGTTCCTCCTTCCCCAGGTATGCCCTCATCACTTTCCTCACCCTGAACCCTCTATACAGCACTGCTGCCGCTCCTATACCTCCCTTGTATCCCGACCCGTCCGTATACACTTTGACCTCTGCTTCATTTGCTTTCTCCCTCCGCATGGCGACCTCTACACTCCCATCGATCTCCACGTTGATAGGGCTTTTCCATTCGGGTGGTAGTCTGATTGCGCCTATGGGTTCGACGCGTTTGGGATTAGTGATTTGCAAGGCTCGGCTCGGCTCAAAAGCCCGGGCTTGGGCCCGGCTTGAGAGGGCCAGGGCTTGCTATAAGTTCAAGCCGTGCCCTGAGCCCCACAGAGGGCAGGGCTTCGGCCGGGTCGGGCTTGGGCCCGGGCTTTTGAGTGCAGGTTAGAATCGAGATATGCAGCCTGAGAAATCATGAGCTCATATCACTCAAGCAGTCAGACATTGATACGTACCTTGTGAGCGGCTTGTAGATGGTGTTTCGATGTTGAGAAGTCAAAAACTTTTGCTGTGCAACAGGATAAGTATGTGATTAGTGGTCCAGTCATAGTTGCAAATATTACTCACCTGCATCAGCGGCACTCACGAACATTCTCACTATCCTTCTTTGACACCAGTGATAAGAACCGTTGCGCGTCTGGTCCACCATTTGAGTCTTTATTGTGAGGTCGACCTGGGCACATCGTTTGTAAGTAATGTTGGCGCGAGGCTGAGATGCGGAAGGCTGGGAGTGCTGGGAAGACGCACCCGATGATTGTATATGTGGTGCTGGCTCCAAGTCCTTGTTTGGACCTTCAATGACGAATGACGTGGACTAGGTGCAGGATCTTTGTCCTCTAGCCCATCTTTAATGATGAATTACTGGTGCAGCTATGCCACAATGTCAAATTCTCAGATAATTTGCATGAAAAACACATGGAAACGGCTCACCAGATCTGTTCCTTCATCCCTCAGACTCCCCTCCTTCAACTATACCGGTTAAGCCAAGAATTCATTGCTTTTTCCCTATTAATGACATTGAAAATGTAGATTCAGCATGAAAACACAACATATACGTACTGAGTAAGCTCGAGGAGCCATCTGATGCCCCAATGCAAGTTCAGCAGTTCTCGATGTCTGTTTCAGGGCGGTGGGTAAGCCAAAAGTGTGGTGATGTTCAGCTTCCAGTTCCTCTCGAAGTTGAATGTCGCCGATATCGTCTGGATTGGCGAGTCTATGAGCAATCTATGAGAGAGCCTATGTGAGCGTTTGGTGCGAGAAAATATCATCATTGCCACACGTGACGTCAAGTGGCGATGACACACCTGGATTTGTCGACTCAGTTGTCGGACACTCAAAAACTTTGAAACTTTACATTTCTACGGAGACAGCTGTACAGCGATTTTCACTATATACAAACGACAAAATCATCCACCATTTTTACTGAGAAAAGCCGGGGCCCGAGGGCTTTTGTAGGGCTTGGGAGAGGTGAAGCCAAGCCTTGAGCCGCCAAAAGCCCACCACAGGGCCCGGCTCGGCCCGGCTCAGATCAGGCCAGGCTTGGCGGGCTCTGGGCTTGCGAGCCCGACCTTGCAAATCACTATTTGGGATCTATGCCTAGTGCTCTGATGATGTAATGTATGGGTGCCCTGTGTCGCTGGATGAACTTCGCTGCTCGTCTAGTGATTGCTTGCATTGGGTTTGATGCTGGTAGAGTTGCGAAACGCGCTGCCGCGTTGACACATATCTTGTGTATCTGGATGTTCATGGGTGAAAGGCCAGCATGTGCATCAAGCATGTCGTTCGGCGTTGTCCTGTATGCTCCCACAATCTGTAGAGCCGCTGCGCGTTGCACTCTCGCTAACTTTGTCATCATCCCTCTTGCGCCCTTTACCACTGCCCCTCCATTTGTCTTCGTGTCAGGCGTGCACCATACATCGGCAGCGTACAGCATTGATGGGGCAATAGCTGCCCCGATCTGAACTAATGCTTTCTTTGACCCTCACAGGCACCTTCGTTTCTTACTCATACAAACTTCGGCGACATGTTATCTCCCTATATAGACCCTCGTCGGAGTCAAGGTCGCTGTATTCTGCGTCACGAAGTGGTCATGTCGCCACCTAAGACATGACTGTAGGTGCTTCTTGATGGACTCTTAGGGGGGTATTTTGGTACGATGGAATGGGGCCTAAGAGGCAACCGCCGAATGGCGGTTGCCCTTCTTTACCAAAAGTGGAACCGGCGTAGATCCACGATCTGAACACTTCATGGTACGGACCGGTCATTGACCGTCGGGACCGCGGTTACCAGCACTTGCTACCGCTCTTCGACGCTCTTCGACGCTCCCTGTTGTAACTTAGACTCTTCACAATTATGATCTTATTTCCTTGCTACGGCCCACTACAATCAATGGCTCCCTCGAAAGTGCCTACACGTCTTCAGCAACCATCGACTGGCAGCCTTGGCTGACTCTTTATTAGCCCAAAGAAACGGCGAAATAAGGCAAAGGCAGAAATAGTTGTGCGACCTCTGGGACGACAGGCTGAGATCAAACGACTCCAAGACGTATTGGCAAAGCTCACCAAGAAACTCTCATCGCCACCGCTGTCGCCATCCATCCCTCTGCTCGACATCGACACGCAGCCTCCTGACGAAATAGTCTTCGATGACTTTCGTGCAGACGACACTGAACCCGAACCTCTCTTCGACACGATGCCAATCACTCTTTTCGATACTCCGGAAGTACAGGCTCCTAGACGTACTATCCCCAACCAGACTGCCAATGACTTATATGCTCGCTGGTCCAATGCATTGACTGGATTGGTTGCACCGCTGCTTTACTATACCTCCAAAACCATCGGAAAAATTCTGGAGAGGGCCGTCAGGCTGCAAGGGCGGTGCCAGGGATGCCTCACGAGGAAGTCCAACCAGGTTTTATGTCTATTTCAAGATTGTAAGTCCTCCCAACGTTCCCTTGGTCTCTGACCGTCTCATGTCCATAATTTAGATTTTGAGAAACTCACCGTCGACTGGTGCGACTGTGAGGACCTGCTCCAAGTCCTCGTATTCAATGGGCTCTTCCCCACTGCCCCACAGTATCCACGCATGGCGATCTCTATCCATCTATTGGACTTCTATCGTGCACTGTTCGAACGATCCTGTGATGCTGTCAATGCCATGGCTGGCGCCCTCAACACGTTTTATACTCGGTGAGGATTTGTTCTTTTAAATTCCAAGGTATGCCTTATGAAACTTTACTCGGCGAGACTCATTCTCACTCAGCCTTGATAGGGGGCCCCCATTCAAGATGCATTCTGCCGAGGACTAGGTTACGCCGCACAGTGGTACGACAATCTGCAAATACGCCTTGGTGGGCACATCGACGCCAGCATTCTCAAAGCCAGCATTCGGGTTCAGGATAACGCAGCCAAATCCACTTCAACAGGGACCGACGCCCTCCACCTCCCCGGGACGCACGCCCCCGCACCTGCCCCAAGCCCTTCCGATCATTCCTCCTTTTCTTCGACAGAATCTCGCTTGGTGGCCGGACAATGCGCCAGAATCCTCCAGCAAAGATGCCCTGCCTGTTTTGGAGGTGATCTTTTTGGATGATCCTTGGAACATGAGTAAGTCCCCATTTTCAACTCTATGATTCTCTTCTGACTTGAATTTCCCAGAGGGGGGGATATTCAAGTTTGCGTCGATGGGAATTTCAACCATCGACACCTACGCTCTGCTGGGGATTCTCCCAAATTCTACGAACCAGAATACGTCCTTCCCAAGGAGTACATCGATGCTGTCGGCGCTCGAATAGAAGGTCTCAGGAAAACTCGAAAGCCTCGACCTCGAAAGCCTGTCGTTCTGGATGAAGCCGTCGACGAGTGTGAATCTTCACACACGGCTGGCCGGGGTTCCAACATCAAGACCAACATGGAAAAATTCGACGACGGCGGACTGATGGCACTTGTCTGCCGTCATGACATCCCTCTTTTCTTGGCCAACATCGATACCCCAGGAGAACAGCAAAAATATGCCGTGGCCATGGTTGAGCATATT